>CAOLHI010006485.1:0-29503 GCA_948474755.1 Ctenosaura bakeri
TTTTTTCCCTTCTTCCGTTTCCCGAGGTGTTCTGTGAAAGACATTTAGGTAGTCGCTTATTCGAAATTCAACCCGTTGTCACCACCATGGTTCTAAATTTTACCCTATTAAACATCTCCAAGGTCATTCCTGCCTAGCCCAAACCCTAACCCCAACCCTAACCCTAACAATAGCCCTAGCCCTAGCGTAAATCCTAAACCTAATCCTAGCCTTAAAATTAGCCCTAAGGCTAATCCTAATCCTACCACCAACTCTCACCCTAGTCCTAAACCTAGACCTAACCCTCGCCTAAATCTACCCATAACCGTAACCCTAAGACTAACCCTAGACCTAACCCTGGCACTAGCCTTAACCCGACCACTAACCTGAGCCTTAAAACAAGCTGTAGATATAACCCTAGACCTAATCCTAACCCTAACACTAGTCCTAGCCCTAAAACTAGCCGTAACATTCACCCTAACCCTAGCCCTAAGCCCTAACAATAAACCTAGGAATAATCCTAGTCGTAACTGTAGCACGAAGCACTAACCCTAACTCTAGCGCTAACCCTAACCCTAGCACTAATGCAAACCCTAGCGGTAAGCCTCACCCTAGACCTCAACCTAACCCTAGCCATAACCGTAGCCCTAACCCTAACCCTCGCCCTAACCCTCGCCCTAACACTTACCGTAACCATAGCCCTAACCCTAACCCTAGCCGTAGTCCAATCCCAAACCCTTGAGCTAGGCCTAACCCTAGCCCTAGCCCTAACCCTAGCCCTAACCCTAACCCTAGCCCTCACCCTAAACCAAACCCTTACCCTAACCCTGACCCTAACCCTACTGCTAACCTAGACCTAACCCTAGCCCTAGACCTAACCCTAGCCATAACCATAGCCCAAACCATATCCCTAACCCTAGCCCTAGCCCTGGCCCCAACCCTAGCCCTAAATGTAGCCCTAACACAAGACTTAAGTCTAACCCTAGCCCTAACCCTAGCGCTAGCCCTCACCTTGGCCCTAACCCCCAGCCCTAACTCTAGCCCTAGCCCGAGCCCTAACCCTAGACTCAACCCTAACCCTAGCCCTAAACCTTGCTAGACCTACCTCTAGCCCTTATCCTAGCTCTAACCGTATTCATAACACTGGCTCTAAAACCCCAGCCCTAAACGTAGACTTTCCTTAACCCTAGCCCTATCCCTAATCCTAACCACAACCCTAGCCCTAGCCCTAACCCTAGACCTAACCCTAGGTAACCTTGCCCTAACCCTAGCCCTAGATCTAATCCTAGCCCTAACCCTAGCCCTAGCCCTAGCCCTAGCACTAACCCTAGCCCTAACGCTAGCCCTAATTCTAACCCAAGCCCTAACCCTAGCTCTAGCCCTAACCCTAGCTAGAACTAACCTTAACCCTAACCCTAACCCTTACTCTAGCCCTAACCTTAGCCCTGACCTTAACCCTAGACCCAGCCCGAACCCTAGTCCAAACCCTAGACCTAACCCTAACCCTATCCCTAAACCTACCGCTAACCTTAACCCTCGCCCTAGCCCTAGCCCTAACCCTAACCCTAGCCATAAACCTAACCCTAGCTCTAGCCCTAACCCTAACCCTAAACTTAACGTAGCCCTAGACCTAACCCTAGCCCTAACACTTGGACCAACCCTAACCCTAGCCCTAACCGTAACCCTAACCCTAACCCTAACCCTAACCCTAGGCCTAGCCCTAAACCTAGCCCTAACCCTGGCTATAACCATAGCCCAAACCATATCCTTAACCCTAGCCCTAGCCCTAGCCCTAGCCCCAACCCTAGCCCTAAACGTAGCCCTAACATGAGACTTAACTCTAACGCTAGCCCTAACCCTAGCCCTAACCCCAAGTACTAACTCTAGCCCTAGCCTTAGCCTTAACCCTAGACGTAACCCTAAAGCTAGCCCTAACATTTATCCCTAGCCACAATCCTAACCCTAAACCTAACCCTAACCATTTCCCAAAACCTAGCCGTATCCCTAACCCTAGCTCTAACCCTAGCCTTAAACCTCGGCATAGCCCTAACCTAAGCCCTAACCCTAACCCTAACCCTAACCTTAACCCTAAATTTTACCCTCACCCTAACCGTAACCCTTGCTCTAACCCTGACCCTAACCCAACAGCTAACTTTAAACCTAACCCTAACCCTAGCTCTAAACCTAGCCGTAACCCCAACCCTGGCCCTAATCCTGACCCTAACCCTAACCTAGCCACAAAACTCGCACTACCCCTTAACCCTAGCCCTAACCCTAGCTCTAGCCCTAGCCGTAACCCTCACCCTAACCCTAACCCTAGTCCTAACACTACACCTAACCCTAACCCTAGCCCTAACCCTAGCCCTAGCGCTAACGCTAGACCTAACCCTAGCCCTAACCCTAGCCCTAACCACCACTACTAACTCTAGCCCTAGCCTTAGCCTTAACCCTAGACGTAACACTAAAGCTAGCCCTAACCCTAGCCCTAACCGTAGCTTTAACCTTCATCCTATCCCTAACCCTAGCCCTAACCCCAACCCTAGTCCTAGCACTAACCCTAACCGTAGCCCTAAGCCTAACCCTAGCTAGAATTCACCCTAACCCTAACCGTAGCCCTAACCCTAACCGTTACCCTAGCCCTAACCCTAACCCTAACCGTAACCCTAGCCCCAGACCAACCCTAGTCCTAAACCTAGACCTATGCTAACCCTATCCCTAACCCTAACCCTAGCCCTAGCATGAACCCTAGCTCCAACTCTAGACCTAACACGAACCCTAGCCCTAACCCGCTCCCTAGCACGAACCGTAACCCTTACCCTAGACCTAACCCTAGCCCTTACCCTAACCCTAGCCCCTGCCCCAACCCTAGTCCTAAACCTACACCTACTCGAACCCTATCGCTAAACCTAACGCTAACCCTAAGCCTCACTCTAGCCCTAGCCCTAGGCCCAACCCTAGGCCTAACCCTATCCCTATCCCTAAACATAGCCATAGCCCTAACCCTAGACCTAACCCGGCCCTAGCTGTAACCCTAGCCCTAACCCCCGGCCCTAACACTAGCCCTAGCCTGAGCCGTAACCCTCGACGTAACCCTAACCCTAGCTCTAATCCCTGCTAGACCTAACCCTAGCCCTAACTCTAGCCCTAACTCTAGCCCTAACCCTAATCCTAACCCTAACCCTAACCCTAAACATAGCCATAGCCCTAACCCTAGACCTAACCCAAGCCCGAGCCCTAACCCTAGCCCTAACCCCCGGGACTAACTCTAGCCCTAACTATAGCCCTAACCCTAGCTAGACCTGACCCTATGCCTAGCCCTAACCATCGCCCTAACCCTAACCCTAGCCCTAGCCCTAACCCTAGCCGTAACCTAGCCCTAATCCTAGCCCTAGATCTAATCCCAGCCCTAACTCTAGCCCTAACTCTAGCACTAACCCTCACCCTAACCCTAGCCCTAACGCTGGACATAACTAACGCTAGCCCTTACCCTAGCCGTACACCTAGCCGTAACTCAAGATAGAACTAACCCTAGCCCTAACCCTAGCTGTAACCTAGCCCTAATCCTAGCCCTAGAGCTAATCCCAGCCCTAACTCTAGCCCTAACTCTAGCACTAACCCTCGCCCTAACCCTAGCCCTAACGCTGGACATAACTCTAATGCTAGCCCTTACCCTAGCCCTACACACCTAGCCGTAACTCAAGATAGAACTAACCCTAGCCCTAACCCTAACCCTAACGCTAGCCATAACCCTAGCCCTAACCCTATCACTAGCCTTAGACCTAACTCTAAACCTAGATGTAACCCGAACCCTAGCCATAACCCTAGCCCTAGCCGTAACCCTAACCCTAACCCTATCTAGCCCTACCCTAGCCCAAACCCTATCCCTAGGCCTAACTCTATTTTTAGTCCTAACCCTAGCACTAGCCCAAATCCTAACCCTAGCTAGCCCTAACACTAGCCCTAACCCTAACCCTAGCCAAAACCCTTGCCCTAAAACTAGCTAGACCTAACCCTAGCCATAACCCTAACACTAGCCCAAACGCTAGCCCTACTCCTAACCCTAGACCTTACCGTAACTGTAACCCTAACCCTAACCCTAGGCCTAGCCAAAACCCTAGACCTAACCCTAGCCCTAAACCTAGCCCTAGCCCTAACCCTGGCGCTAACCCTAGCCCTAACCCCCAGCAATAACCCTAGCGCTAGCCTTAGTCCTAACCCAAACCCTAGACGTAACCCTAATCCTAGCAATATTCCCCAGCCCTAACCCTAGCCCAAACCCTAGCTCTAACCTTAACCTTAGCTAGACCGAACCCTTGCCCTAAGACTAACCCTAGCCCTAACTCTAGCCCTAAACCTAGCGAGACCTAACGCTATCTGTATCCCTAACCGTAGCCCTAACCCTAGCCCTAGCCCTAACCCTAGCCCTAACCCTAACCCTATCCAAAACGCTAGCCCTAAAACTAGCTAGACCTAACCCTAGCCATAACCCTAACACTCGCCCAAACGCTAGCCCTAGTCCTAACCTTACCGTTACCTAGTCTATACCTTACCGTAATCGTAACCCTAACCCTAGCCCTAACCCTAGCTCTAGCCCTAACCCTAGTTCTGTTTTAAAAACCCTAGCCCTAGCCCTAACCCTAACCCTAGCTAGCACTAACCCTAACCCGAGCCCTAACTCAAGCCCTAAACCTACCCCTAACCCTAATCCTAACGTGAGGCATAACACTACCCCTAGACCTAACCCTAGCACTAATCCTAAACCCAACCCTAGCCCTAGCCCTAAAACTAGCCCTAGCTTGGCCCTAACCTTAGCTCTAAGACCAACCCTAAAACTAGGCCTAATCCTAGTCCTAACCCTAACATTAAGTCCTAAACCTAACCCTAACCCTAACTCAGACCTAAACCTAGCCCAAAGCCAAACCATAACAGTAGCCGTATCCTTAACCCAACCTTAGAGCTCACCCTAACCCTAACCCTTGATGGAACCCTCCACCTAAGCCTAGCTTTAACCCTAGCCCTAGCCCTAACCCTAGCCCTAGCCTTAATCCTAGCCCTAGTCCCAACCATAACCCTACCCTAAATTTAACCCTAAACCTAACACTAGTTATAACCCTAACCCTAGCACCAACCCTAAACCTAACCCTGGCCCTAAACCTAGGCCTGGCCCTAACCCTAGCCCCAACCCTAGCCCTAACTGTAGCCCAAAGAGTAGCCCTAAGCCCTAAACCTAACACTAACCCTAACCGTAGCCCTAGCCCTAGCCTTAGCCGTAGCCCTAACCCTAGACTAAACTCTAGGCCTTGCCCTAACCCTAGCCCTAACCATAACTCTAACCCAAGCTAACCCTAACTAGATCTCTAGACGTAGCCCTAATGCTAACCCTAAAGCTGCTAACCCAAACTCTAACCCTAGCCCTAACATTAACCTTAACCCTAGAACTAAACCTAGACCTAAGACTTGCCCTAACCATAACCCCAACCCTAGCCATAACACTAGCCCTAGCTCCAACCCTAAATGCTAAACTAAACCTAACCCTAGCTGGAACCCGAGCCCTAACCCGAGCCCGAGCCCTAAACAGAGAACTACTCCTAACCCTAACAAAAAGCCTAGCCCACACAATAACCCTAACCCTAGACCTGACCGCAGACCTAACGCTTACCCTAGCTGTAACCCTAGAACAAACCCAAACGTTAACCTGAGCACTAAACCTAACCCTAGCTTTAACAGTAGCCCTAACGCTAAGCCTAACCCTAACCCTAACCCTAACCCTAACCCTAGTCCTAACCCTAGAACTAAAACTAACCCTAACATTAACCCTAACACTAAAGCTAGTCCTAACCCTAAATCTAACCATAGCCCTAACCCTAGAATTAACCTTAACCCTAACCGTAGCCCTAACACTATTCTAACCCTAGTCCTAACCTAACCCGAGCCCTAACCCTATCCCAAATCCTAGCCCTAACCCTACCCCAACACTAGCCCTAGCCTTAATCCTAACACTATTACTGTCACTAGGCCTAACCCTAGCCCTAAGCTCAGCCCTAGACCTAACTCTAACCCTAGCCCCAACACTACCCTAACCCTAACCCTAACTCTAGACCTCACCCTAGACCTAAGCCTAGCCCTAACCATAACCATAACCATAACCGCAATGCTAATCTTAGCCCTAACACTAGCCCTAGCACCAACCCTAACCCCAAACCTAACCCTAACCCTAGCCCTAACCCTAACGCTAACCCTAGCTTTAACTGTACCCTCACTCTAACCCTAGAACTAAGCCTAAGCCTAAAACTAACCCTAGCCCTAACCCTAGCCTAAACCCTAACCTTGCCCTAACCCTAGCCCTAATCATAACTCTAACCCTAGCCCAATCCGTAGAACTAACCCTAACCCTAGCCCTAACTATAGCCCACACCCTAACCCTAACCCTAGCCCTAACCCTAACCCTAGCCCTAACCCTAAACCTGACCCTAGCACCAACCCTCACTCTCGCTGTAACCGTAGAGGTAACGCTAGATCTAGCCCCCAACCTTAACCCCCTACCTTAACCCTAACCCTAGCCCTAGCCAAAACCCTTTTGGAGCGAACACTAACCCTAACCCTAAAAATAGCCGTCACCCCAGCCCAAATCCTAACTGAAACCCCAACCCCAACCCTAACCCTAGCCCTAATCCTAGCCCTAGACCCAACGATAACCCCTACCCTAATCCTAACCCTAGCCCTAACACTAACTGTACCCCTAAACCTAGAACTACCCCTACCCCTAGCCCTAACCTTAAACCTAGGCCTTATTCAAACCCTAGCAATAACCCTATCCCTACCCAAGCCCGAACCCTAACCCTAGCCTTAACACTACCCTAATGCGAAGCCTAACCCTAGCCTCAACCCTCACCCTCCCTAAACCTAGACCTCACCCTAACCCTAGCATTAGTAGACCTAACCCTACCCCTCCCCCTAGTCCCAACAGTAACTCTGACCCTAACTCCAGACCTAACCCTAGCCCTAACCCTAGCCCTAACACTACCCTAACCCTAGAAATAACCCTAGACCTAAGCCTAGCCCTAACCCTACCCCAACCCCCAACCCTAACGCTAGACCTAAGCCCAGCCCTAGCGACAATCCTAACCCTAGCCCGAACCCTAACATTGGCCATTACCCTCACCCTCACCCTAAAACTAACCCTAACCCTGGCCCTAACTCATCCTAACCCTAACCCTAGAAACTATCCTAACCCAAACCCTAACCCTAGTCCTAACCCTGGCCCTAGCCCCAACCCTAACCCCTACCCTAACCCTAACCCTAGCCCTAACACTATCCTTAGTCCTATCCCTAAAACTAACCCTAACCCGTACAGTAATCCTAGCACTAACTCTAGTCCAAACCCTAGCCCTAACCCTAGAGCTAACCCTAACCCTAGCCCTAAACCTAGCCCAAACCCTAACCCTAAAGTGAGGCCTAACTCTGGCCCAAACCTTTTTGGTCCTTTTTTTGTAGCAGTGTAATATGTTGACATATTGTTGCTTTGATAACTTTATTTTGTAATTGCATTTGTAATTAGTTAAACCTAGCACTAGCCCTAACCCTAACCCTTTAGGGTTAGGGCTTGTTTAGACCTAGGGTTAGAGCTGTGGTTAGGACTGTGCTTATGACAAGTTTTAGGGGTTGGGATAGTGGTAGGTGTAGTGTTAGGGTGAAAGTGAAGGCTAGAGTTAGGACTAGGGCTTCGGTTGAGCTAGGGTTAAGGTTATGGTTTGGGCTAGGGTTGGGGCTAGGGTTATGGTTCGGGCTAGGGTTAGAGTTAGGGTTAGGTTTAGTTCTTTGGTTAGGGATAGAGTTAGGTTTGGGGCTAGGTATAGCGTTAGGTCTAGGGTTAGGTCTAGGTTGGTTAGGTTTTATGGTTAGAGTTACGATACTGTTAGGGCTGGGGTTTTAGGTTAGGGCTAGGGTTAGAGCTTAGGGCTAGTGTTAGGCCTTGTTGTGGTGGAGTGTTAGGATTAGGGTTAGGGCTAGCGTTGGGGCTGGGGACTACGGTTCGGTGGGCTAGGTTAGGTTAGGACTACGTTTAGGATAGTGTTAGGCTTAGGGTTAGCGCTAGGAATAGGGCATAGGGCTAGGGTTAGGTCTACTGGTAGTGGTAGTGGTAGGATTAGGGTTAGGGCTAATTTGGGGCTAGGGTGAGGACTAGGACTAGGGTTAGTGTTGGGGGCACGGGTTATATTAGGACTAGGGTTAGGGCAAGGATTGGGGTTAGGGTTATACTAGGGTTTGGGCTAGGGTTAGGGCCAGGGCTAGGGTTATAGTTAGGGATTCGGCTAGGTTTGAAAGGCTAGGGTTATGGCTAGGGTTACAGCCAGGCGTGGTCGAGGGTTAGGGATAGGGCTGTATTTACAGCTAGGTTTAAAGCCAGGACTCAGGTTAGGGCTAAGGTTAATGTTAGGGCTCAGGGCTAGGTTTAGGGCTAGGGCTAGGGCTGGTCAAATGTTATTTCCCAGGTTTGGGCTAGTGTTGGGCTTGGCTTAGGACTTGGGTTAAAGCTATGTTTACGGCTTTGCTTATGGCGAGTTTTAGGACTTGGGCTAGTGGTAGGTATAGTGTTAGGTTGAAAGTGAAGGCTAGAGAGTTAGGCCTAGGGCTTGGGTTAGAGCTAGGGTTAGGGTTATGGTTTGGGCTAGAGTTAGGGTTAAGGTTATGGTTAGGGCTAGGTTTATGGATAGGGTTAGAGTTATGGTTCCAGCTTTGCTTATGGTGAGTTTTAGGACTTGGGCTAGTGGTAGGTATAGTGTTAGGGTGAAAGTGAAGGCTAGAGTTAGGCCTAGGGCTTGGGTTAGAACTAGGGTTAGGGTTAGGCCTAGGGTTAGGGTTTGGGCTAGAGTTTAGGTTAAGGTTGGGTTAGGGCTAGGTTTATGGATAGGGTTAGAGCTATGTTACGGATAGGGTTAATGTTAGGGTTGGGGTTTTAGTTCTAGGATTAAGGGTAGGGTTAGGTCTAGGTGAGGGTTAAAGTTGGAACCAGGGCTAGTGTTAGGGCTAGTGTTACGGTTGGGGCTAGGGTTAGGGTTAGGGATAGTGTTGGGGCTAGGACTAGGGTTAGTGTTAAGGTTAGGTTAGGAGTGGGGCTAGGGCTAGGATGGGAGTTAGAGTTATGACTAGGTTTAGGGCCAGGTTTAGGAGCAGGGCTTGGGTTATGACTAGAGATATGGTTTCGGTTAGTTATGGCTAGTGTTAGGGCTATGGTTACAGCTAGGCTTGGTCTAGGGCTAGGGTCTGGGCTATATTTAGGGCTAGGTTTGAGACAGGGCTCGGGTTTTAGGTTTAAGGTTAGGGCTTAGGGCTAGGTTTAGGGCTAGTGCTGGGCTAGGGTTAGGACTAATGTTATTTCTCCAGTTAGGGCTAGGGTTAGGGCTTGGGTTGGGCTAGGTTGAACTTGTGGCTAGTTTTAGGGTTTGAGCTGTTGGAGGTATACTGGTCGGGTGAAAGTACGGCTAGGTTTGGGGCTAGGGCTTGGGTTAGAGCTAGGATTAGTGCTAACTAGGGTGTGGGCTTGGGTTAGAGCTAGGGCTGGGTTAGTGTTACGTTAGGCAGGTTAGGGCTAGGGTTCCTCATCCGTTATGAGCCGTTATCCTCCTCCGTTTTGTTTCAGAAGACAAAACTAGTGACATTACCCTTGATTACTGGCCTTTCTTAGTTTCAAGGCCAGTGGAGAATGCACAGAGATCTAGGCACAGAAGGGCGTGTTGTCTTGGGAGTGGCAAGCTTTGCATGCCTAATGAAATGGCTAGTGTGTTAGCATGTCTATTCTTAGCATAGAGATAGCCTAGGGAGAACTTCCTGTTTGTTAGTGACAACCTCTTCGTCCAGCACGTACACATTCCTTGTTCTTTTAAAAGGTTCTCTTACCTTTTACTCCTCCCTTTATTGCCTTTTGTCCAGAAAGCATGCTCTGAGATCTCCCAACAGGGATCCTTGCCAGCAGGAATGTGAGTGTTTAATTTTCTTCCTACCTTCTTCAAGAATTAAACCTTCATAGACTATGTAAAACATTTTGTGAGTGAACTCTTTTATATTTTAACCAAACTGTTTTTGTGTTTGCGATTACTAAAATACTCTGCTGATTGAGAGGCTCATTACCAAAGTCTCTCAATATTCAATTTTTTTTTCAATTGCCAGACTTTTCGGGTTTTAGTTATTTTTTTTGCTTTGTGTCTTTCTCGTGAAAGTGGTTGTTTTCTCCTCTCCCCCTTTTGGAAACACACGTCTAGCTAGAGAATTTTTACCTTTTCCCTTTTTGGGAGCTGATTTCTTTTTTTGGTGGAATTGCTAACTAAAGCAAAAATGCTGCATGCAGATTTAGCATTCTTCCAAACCCAGACTTGTCGTCTCACGACAGAGCTGGACAGAATAATTAAATTTAGCCTTTAATTTAAATTTAAATTTAGCCGTGTTTGACAACAGGCGCAAATGTCTCATCAAAGTCTATTCCAAATTTCTGTGAGAAGCCTTGTGCTTGGAAAGCCTTACTTTGTAGTGTTCCACCTTTCCTTGTGCATTCAGTTTCAGCTTGAAGACCCATCTAGATCCTATGGCTTTCTTTCCTGGTGGAAGTTCAGTAAGTGTCCATGTTCTAGTCTTATGCAGTGCATCTACTTCTTCTTGTGCTGCTTTTCTCCACTGAGCTGCCTCAGTTACAGGCATCTGTTCAATTCCTTCAAAGCATGATGGTTCATTTGGTAACACTGATGTTCCGAGGTAGGAGAAGCGTGGAGCTGGAACACCTTTGTTGGGTCGCGTTGAGCGTCTGGAACCTGTTTTGTCTCTGCAGCATCCTCCGGTCCAGTGCTCAGGTCAGGGCCATCTGCATCCCCTTCTCTTAGTGTACTGCTCTCTGCCTTTAGTTTGCTTTCTGCAGCATATATCTCAGTCCTTTGTTCAGAATCTGGTTGTGTAGCTGCTTGTGGTATTTCAGATGAAGACAACATTTGCACTTCTAAGAGAGGTTCAACATTTTGCTCTTCTTCTTCCAGTGATTCTAAGATAGTCCCTCGTTCATCTGGAAAGTCTATGACGGTTCCTCTCTTATCCACTCTGCTTTGTTCATCAAACGACATGCCTAGTAGCAACTTCACCAGTCTTTAAGTTCATTACTCTATAGCCTTTGCTTCCAGGAGCATAGCCAATTAGAATAGTCTGCTTGCTTTGCATCTAGTTTGTGTCGTTTCTGTTGTGGTACGTATGAATATGCAATACTTCCAAAGGTTCTAATGTTTTTCATGTTTGGTACTTCCGTGCCATAGTTGGTAATGTATTCTGGAGATACGTTGCGGTCATAAAGGCATCACCCCAAAATTTACTGGGAAGACGAGCATCTGCCAGCATGCACTTTGTCATCTGCAGGAGAGATCTCGGTTTCCTTTCAGCAATCCCTTTCTGCTCAGGAGTGTAAGGAACGCTCCTCCTGTGCAAAATGCCATGCTCTTCCAGGAAAGCTTGTGTGCGATGTGAAATGTACTCACCAGCGCCATCTGTCTGGATAGCTTTAGATGTCATCTCAAACTTGGTTCTCACCATGACAACGTACTTCTGTAGCATGTCTTGGGCTTGACTCTTGACACAAAACCTTGACACAAAATCATCCACAAAAATTAAAGTATAGCTGTTTCCACAAAGTGAAGAAACATTAAATGGACCACACAAATCACTGTGAATGAGATCCAGTACCTTCGTGGTTCTCTTTTCAGTCCTTGGATGAAATGAACGTTTCACTGACTTTTCTTCAATACAAGTCACGCACACGGTATTCTCATTGTACTGTTGATTCACCTTGATTCCTGTGGCCAAACTCTGGTTCTGTAGTTCAAGAACTGCCTTTGGATCACGATGGTCAAGACGTCTGTGCCATAGGTCAAGGCTGTCCTCATTCATCCGTGCTCTAGCAACATTAGCTTGTTGAGCTGAAAGATAGAACTCAGAGACATCATTATTCTCAAATCCTTCTGCAAGAAGACATTTTTTTGGTAACTGTGCATTTCCCTTGTTTGAAACGTACTTCAAATCCTTTCTTATCTAAAGCAGACACACTGAGCATGTTGCAGTGTAATTCAGGAACAAACAAGACACCACTTGCTACATTCTGGGCAACTTTGCCATTAGGCAATAGACAGTTTAAAGTGCAGCTTCCTGATCCAAGGATCTGCATGGATTCACCCTTTGCAGCTTGAATTTTTCCTGTTGCATCTGGATCCATTATATCAAAATAAGCATCAGAAAATGTGCTGTGATGGATACAGTCAGAATCTGTAATCCAACAATTACTTTTCTGCTCGTAGTCGTTAACTGCCAGTCTGTCCCATTAAAAGGAGATGACTTCTTCTGCAAGATAGCTTGATTCACCTACATGTTGCCTTTGTCTTGTACATTTCTTAGTTGGAGAGCTGCCATTGGCTGAGGGCCTTTTGGGAAGGGTACAGTTTCTTGCAATGTGACCCCTCTTTTTGCAATTATAACAACTGAGTTCTGATTGGTCCCTAGGCAGAGCTTTGGGTCTGCCCTTCTTAGTGGCCAGGGAATTTGATCCACTTGGTCTCTGTGTATGATCAAAAGGGGAGGCCCCTTGGTCAATGCATTCTTCGCTTAGTTTAGACAAAGCTTCGTTAAAGGTTAGCCCTTTTTTGTAAGAGAGAGAGGAAGGAATTGAACTCTGATCCTTTTGTCTATCAGAAAACTGGAATCCACAGGAATTCAACATCAAAAATCACAATCAGTTTGCTGATATAAGTTTCACAGCCTGCTTTAGTATGAAGGCGAAGCTGTACAAGTTCCCTCATCCAAATTGACTGAGACTTTTCATATGAAAGACCATAAACTTCTTCAAGTTCATCTAGCATTTCCTTTGCAGTGGTACACTCTCCACCACTTGGTTTTTCTTTTTCAATTGCATTAAGAACATTTTAAAGGGATTTAAAGGCTAAATTTAATTATTCTGTCCAGCTCTGTCGTGAGACGCACAAGTCTGGGTTTGGAAGATGCTAAATCTGCATGCAGCATTTTTGCTTTAGTTAGCAATTCCACCAAAAAAAGAAATCAGCTCCCAAAAAAGGGGAAAAAGGGAAAAATTCCCTAGCTAGATGTGTGTTTCCAAAAGGGGGAGAGGAGAAAACAAGCCACTTTCACGAGAAAGACACAAAGCAAAAAAAATAACTAAAACCCGAAAAGTCTGGCAATTGAAAAAAAAATTGAATATTGAGAGACTTGGTAATGAGCCTCTCAATCAGCAGAGTATTTTAGTAATCGCAAACACAAAAACAGTTTGGTTAAAATATAAAAGAGTTCACTCACAAAATGTTTTACATAGTCTATGAAGGTTTAATTCTTGAAGAAGGTAGGGAAAAAAATTAAACACTCACATTCCTGCTGGCAAGGATCCCTGTTGGGAGATCTAGAGCATGCTTTCTGGACAAAAGGCAATAAAGGGAGGAGTAAAAGGTAAGAGAACCTTTTAAAAGAACAAGGAATGTGTACGTGCTGGACGAAGAGGTTGTCACTAACAAACAGGAAGTTCTCCCTAGGCTATCTCTATGCTAAGAATAGACATGCTAACACACTAGCCATTTCATTAGGCATGCAAAGCTTGCCACTCCCAAGACAACACGCCCTTCTGTGCCTAGATCTCTGTGCGATTCTCCACTGGCCTTGAAACTAAGAAAGGCCAGTAATAAGGGTAATGTCACTAGTTTTGTCTTCTGAAACAAAACGGAGGAGGTAACGGCTCATAACGGGTAGGACCTAGCCCTAACCTAGTCCTAACCGTAACACTAACCCAGCCCTAGCTCTAACCCAAGCCCACACCCTACGTTAGCACTAATCCTAGCTCTAACCCAAGCCCTAGCCCTAACTCTAGCCGTCACTTTTACCCGACCAGCCCTCAACAGCTAAGCCCTAAAACTAGCCACAAGTTCTAACCTAGCCCTAACCCAAGCCCTAACCCTAGCCCTAACTGGAGAAATAACATTAGTCCTAACCCTAGCCCTAGCACTAGCCCTAAACCTAGCCCTAAGCCCTAACCTTAGCCCTAACCTGAGCCCTGTCTCTAAACCGAGCCCTAAATATAGGGCCCCGACCCTAGCCCTAGACCAAGCCTAGCTGTAACCATAGCCCTAACACTAGCCATAACTAACCAAACCATATCTCTAGTCATAACCCAAGCCCTGCTCCTAAACCTGGCCCTAAACCTAGTCATAACTCTAACTCCCATCCTAGCCCTAGCCCTACTCCTAACCTAACCTTAACACTAACCCTAGCCCTAGCCCTAACACTATCCCTAACCCTAACCCTAGCCCTAACCGTAACACTAGCCCTAACACTAGCCCTGGTTCCAACTTTAACCCTCATCCTAACCTAACCCTACCCTTAATCCTAGAACTAACCCTAACCCTAACATTAACCCTATCCTAACCATAGCTCTAACCCTATCCATAAACCTAGCCCTAACCCAAAACCCTTTAAACCCCAACTCTAGCCCAAACCCTAACCCTAGGCCTAACCCTAACCCTAGTTCTAACCCAAGCCCTAGGCCTAACTCTCTAGCCTTCACTTTTACCCTAACACTATACCTACCACTAGCCCAAGTCCTAAAACCACCATAAGCAAAGCTGGAACCATAACTCTAACCCTATCCATAAACCTAGCCCTAACCATAACCTTAACCCTAACTCTAGCCCAAACCATAACCCTAACCCTAGCTCTAACCCAAGCCCTAGGCCTAACTCTCTAGCCTTCACTTTTAACCTAACACTATACCTACCACTAGCCCAAGTCTTAAAACTCGCCATAAGCAAAGCCGTAAACATAGCTTTAACCCAAGTCCTAAGCCAAGCCCTAACACTAGCCCAAACCTGGAAATAACATCACTGAGCCCCAGCCCAGCCTAGTCAGCCCTGAGCCCTAACATTAACCTTAGCCCTAACCTGAGTCCTGGCTTTAAACCGAAGCTTAATAAGTACAGCCCAATCCCTAACCCTCGACCAAGCCTGGCTGTAACCCTAGCCATAACCTTTAGCCATACCAAACCTAGCCCAATCCCTAACCATAACCCTAGCCCTGGCCCTAACCCTAGCCCAAACCCTAGTATAACCCTAACCCTAATCCTAGCCAGGGGACCCTAGTCCTAATATAACCCGTGCCCTAACACTTACCCTAGTCCTAGTCCTCACCCTAGCCCCAAACTAGCCCTAACCCTAATCCTACCACTACCACTACCATAGGCCTAACCCTAGCCCTATGCCCTATTCCTAGCCCTAACCCTAACCCTAACACTATCCTTAACATAGTCCTAACCTAAGCTCAGCCCCTACCGTAACCGTAGTCCTAACGCTAGCCCAACCCTAGCCCAGCCCTAATCCTAACACTACTACTACCACAAGGCCTAACACTAGCCCTAAGCTCTAGCCCTAGCCCTAACCCAACCCTAGCCCTAACAGTATCGTAACTCTAACCATTAAACCTAGACCTAAGCCTAGGCCTAAAGCTATACCTAGCCCCAAACCTAACTCTTTCCCTAACCCAAAAGGCTTACCCTAACCCTAGCCCGAACCCTAGCCCGGACCCTCAACCTAGCTTTAGTCCTAATCCTAACCCTAACCCTAAAACCCTTAACCCTAAACTGAAGCCCTAGCCTAAACTCTAGCCTTCACTTTCACCCTAACACTACACCTGCACCAACTACCCCAACCCCTAAAACTTGCTCCATAAGCAACATAGTCAACCATAGCTCTAACCCTATCTCTAATCCAAGCCCTAACCCTAAAGGGTTAGGGTTAGGGCTAGTGCGTAAGGTTTAACTAATTAGAAATGTAATTACAATAAAGTTATCAAAGCAAGAATATGTCAACATATTACACTGCTACAAAAAATGTACCAAAAAGGTTTGGGCCAAGAGTTAGGCCTCACTTTAACTTAGGGTTTGGGCTGAGGTTTAGGGCTAGGGTTAGGATTAGCTCTAGGGTTAGGGTTAGGGCTAGAGTTAAGACGGCCAGGGTTAGGGTTAGTTTTAGGGTTCGGGTGAGGGTAATGGTCATTGTTAGGGTTCGGGCTAGGGTTAGGATTGTTGCTAGGGCTGGGCTTAGGTCTAGCGTTAGGGTTGGGGGTTGGGTTAGGGTTAGGGCTAGGCTTAGGTCTAGGGTTGTTTCTGGGGTTAGGGTAGGTGTTAGGGGGCTAGGGTTAGGTCTGGAGTTAGGGTCAGAGTTACTGTTGGGACTAGGGATAGGGGTAGGGTTAGGTCTACTAATGCTAGGGTTAGGGTGAGGTCTAGGTTTAGTGTTAGGGTGAGGGTTCTAGGGATGGTTAGGTAATTCGGGCTTGGGTTAGGGATAGGGTTACTGCTAGGGTTCGAATAAGGCCTCGGTTTAAGGTTAGGGGTAGGGTTAGGGGTTGTTCTAGGTTTAGGGGTATAGTTAGTGTTAGGGCTAGGGTTAGGTTTAGGCTTAGGGGTTAGCGTTGGGGGCTAGGGCTAGGATTTAGAGCTAGGGTTAGGGTTGGGGCTAGGGTTTCGGTTAGGATTTGGGCTGGGGTGATGGCTATTTTTAGGGTTAGGGTTAAGGTCGCTCCAAGGTTATGGCTAGGGTTAGAGTTTGGGCTAAGGGTTAGGGTTAAGGTAGGGCTTAAGGTTGGCGCTAGATCTAGCATTACCCTCCACGGTTACAGCAGGAGTGAGGGTTGGGGCTAGGGTCAGGTTTAGGGATAGTGTTAGGAGTAGGGTTAGGTTTAGTGCTAGGGGTTAAGGCTTAGGGTTAACACTAGGGTTAGGTCTAGGATTAGGGTTAGGGTTAGTGTGTGGGGTACGGTTAGGCTTAGGGTTAGGGCTAGGGTTAGTGTTAGGATTAGGATTAGTTTCTAGGGTTAGAATGAGGTACAAGTCGAGCTAGGGTTAGCGTTAGGGTTAGGGCTAGGGTTAAGGGTTAGGGTTGGGGTTAAGGTTGGTGCAAGACTAGTGTTAGGGGCTAGGATGAGCATTACGGTTTGGGTTCAGGTTAGGGTTATGGCCGGGTTACTAGTTTAGTAGGTTTAGGATTGGTGCTAGGCGAGACCGTGAGGTAAAGGGTTAGGGATAGACTTATGATTCTGGTTAGGGTTATTGTTAGGGCTAGGCTTAGGTCTAGGGTGAGGTCTAGGGTTAGGGTTAGGGTAGTGTTAGGGCTAGGGTTAGAGTTATGTCTTGGCATAGAGCTTAGGGCTAGGATTAGGCCTAGTGACAGTAGTAGTGTTAGGATTAAGGCTAGGGCTAGTGTTAGGGTAGGGTTAGGGCTAGGATTTGGGTTAGGGTTAGGGCTCGGGTTAGGTTAGGGACTAGGGTTAGAATAGTGTTAGGGCTAGGGGTAAGGTTAGGGCTAGGGTTAGGGTTAGGCTTAGGGTTAGGGTGAGTCTTAGGATTAAGGGCTGGGGTAAGGGCTAGTGTTAGGAAGTTAGGGCTAGTTTAGGTTTAGAGATAGGGTTAGGGTTGGGTCTCAGGGTTCAGACTCAAGGTTCGGGCTAGGGGCTAGGGCTATGGTTAGAGCTAGGTTTATGGCTATGGTTAGGGATAGGGATAGGGTTAGGGCTACGTTTAGGTCTAGCTAGGGTTAGGGTTAGAGTTAGAGCTAGGTTTCGGGCTAAGGATAGGGCTAGTGCTAGGGTTAGGGTTAGGGCTTCAGTTAGGGTAAGGGATGGGTAGGTCTACCTAGAGTTGGGGCTAGAGATAGGGCTAGGGTTAGGATTAGAGCAAGGGTTAGGTCTAGCTAGAGTTAAAGTTAGGGCTAGAGCTATGGCTTGGGCTAGGGTTAGGGCTAGGGGTTAGGGCTAGTGTTAGTGCTAGTGTTAGGTCGAGGGCTAGGGTTAGGGTTAGTGTTAGGGTCAAGGCTAGGGTTAGGGCTAGGGCTAGGTTAGGCTTAGGGTTAGGGTTATGTTTAGCGCTAAGGGTTAGGGCTAGGCATTGAATTAAGGCTCGAGTTAGAGCTAGAGTAGGGTTAGGGCTTGGATTATAGCTAGGGCTAGGTTTAGTGCTAGGGTTAGAGCTAGGGTTATTGTTACGGTTAGAGCTATGGTTGTTACTGGGGTAACAGTTAGAATTAGGACAAGGGTTAGGGCTAGGGCTACGGTTAGGGATAGGGATAAAGGTAGGTCTAGCTAGGGTTAAAACTAGAGTTAGGGCTAGGGTTAAGATTAGGGGAACGGTTAGGTCTAGCTAGGATTAAGGTTAGGGCTAGGGCTGGGGTTTGGGCTAGGTTTAGGGCTGGAGATTAGGGCTAGGGCTAGGGCTAGGGTTAAGTCGAGGCTTAGGGTTAGAGCTGGGGGTTAGGAGGGCTAGGGTTAGTTCTAGCTAGGGTTAGGGTGACAATTGTGAGGATTAGGACTTGGGTTAGGGCTCGCTAGTGTTAGGGCTAGGGTTAGTGTTAGGACTAGGGCTAGGGTTAGGTCTAGAGTTAGGGTTCGGGCTAGGGCTAGGGTTAGGGTTAGGGCTAGGGTTAATGCTAGTGTTAGGGCTGAGGTTAGTACTACGGTTAGGTCTGGAGTTAGGGTTAGGGTTAGGCCAAGGGTTAGGTCTAGGTTTAGCGTTAGGGCTAGGGTTAGTCTAGGGCTAGGGTTTGGGCTAGGGTTTGGGTTAGGGCTAGGGTTAAGGTCTAGCTCGTGTTAGGTCTATGGTTAGGGTTAGAGGGGTGTTAAAGCTAAGGGTTAGGGCTACGGCTAGCATTAGGTCTAGCCAGGGTTAGGGGTAGGGCTAGGCGTTAGGGTTAGGGATAGAGCTCCGGTTAGGGGCTAGGGTTAGGGCCAGTGTTAGGGCTAGGGCTAGGTTTGGGTTAGGGTTAGGGTTAAGGTTAGCAGTTGGGTTAGGGTCAAGGGTTAGGGCAAGGGTTAGATGTTTGGGGTTAGGGCTAGGTTTAGGTTTAGAGTTAAGGGCTAGGGTTAGGGTTAGGGCTAGGGGCTAGGTTAGGGTTAGAGTTAGGGGTTATGGCTAGTTTAGGGCTAGGCCTAGGATTAAGGCTAAGGGTTAGGGCTAGGAAAAGGGTTAGAGCTAGTGTTAGGGATAGGCTAGGTTTTGGGCTAGGGTTAGGGTTATTGTTAGGGTTAGGGCTAGGTTTTGGGCTAGGGTCAGGGTTAGGGTTAGGGCTAGGGTTAGGCTTAGGGCTAAGGTTAGGGTATAGCTAAGGGTTAGGGGCTAGGGTTAGGGCCAGTGTTAGGCTCGGGGAAGGTTAGGGTTAGGGTTAGGGTTAGGGTTAGGACTAGGGTTTTGGCTGGGGTTAAGGTTAGGTTTAGTGTGTGGGGTATGGTTTGGCTTAAGGGTTAGGGGCTCTGGGTTAGGGTTAGGGTTAGTTCTAAGGGTTAGAATGAGGGGCAATCGAGCTAAGGTTAAGCGTTAGGGTTAGGGCTAGGGTTAGGGTTAGGGTTGGGGTTAGGGTTGGTGTAAGACTAGGTTAGGGCTAGGATCAGCGTTCAACGGTTTGGGTTCAGGTCAAGGGTTATGGCCGGGGTTACGGTTCAGGGTAGGTTTAGGATTGGTGCTAGGGCTAGGTTTAGGTAAAGGGTTAGGGATAGACTTATGATTCTGGTTAGGGTTATGGTTAGGGCTAGGCTTAGGTCTAGGCTTAGGTTAAGGGTTAGGGTTAGGGTAGTGTTAGGGCTAGGGTTAGAATTATGTTGGCCTAGAGCTTAGGGCTGCAAGGATTAGACCTAGTGACAGTAGTAGTTAGGATTAAGGCTAGAGCTAGTGTTAAAGTAGGGTTAGGGCTAGGATTTGGGTTCGGGTTAGGGCTCGGGTTAGGTTAGGACTAGGGTTAGAGAGTGTTAGGGCTAGGGGTAGGGCTAGGGCTAGGGTTAGGGTTAGGATTAGGACTAGGGCTAGGATTAGGGCTGGGGTAAGATTCTCTAAGTGTTAGGGTTAGGGCTAGGTCTAGGTTTAGAGATAGGGTTAGGGTTGGGTCTAGGGTTCAGACTAGGTTTGGGCTAGGGCTAGGGTGATGGTTAGAGCTAGAATTATGGCTATGGTTAGGGCTAGGAATAGGGTTAGGGCTACGTTTAGGTCTAGGTAGGGTTAGGGTTAGGGCTAGAGCTAGGTTTCGGTCTAAGGATAGGGCTAGGGCTAGGGTTAGGTCTAGGGTTAGTCAGGGTTACGGTTATGGGTAGATTTAGGCGAGGGTTAGTTCTAGGTTTAGGACTAGGGTGAGGGTTGGTGGTAGGATTAGGATTAGCCTTAGGGCTAGTTTTAAGGCTAGGATCAGGTGTAGGATTTACGCTAGGGCTAGGGCTATTGTTAGGGTTAGGGTTGGGGTTAGATTTTGGGGTAGGCAGGAATGACCTTGGAGATGTTTAATAGGGTAAAATTTAGGACCATGGTAGTGACAACGGGTCTCAGAGTTCGAATAAGCGACTACCTCAATGTCTTTGCGGACTACAGTCTTAAGTTGGAGTACGTGGCAGGTAAGCTATTGGAAAGGCGGTATAGACAGGGCTAGGGGTTTGGCTAGGGTTAGGGTTATGGCCACGGTTAGGGCTGCAGCTAGGGCTAGGGCTAGGTTTAGGGCCAGTGTTAGGGCTAGGGCAGGGTTAGGGTTAGGGTTAGGGCTAGGGTTAGGGCTAGGTTTAGGTTTAGGGTTAGGGGCTAAGATTAGCGAAGGGTTAGCTTTAGGGTTAGGGTTAGGGATAAGGATAGGACTAGGGCAGCTAGGGTAGTGTTTGGCTTACGTTCAGGGCTAGGGTTAGGGCTGGAGATTTAGGGCTAGGGCTAGGATTAGGGCTAGGGTTAGACTGCAGGGTTAGGTCTAGGGTTAGAGCTAGGGTTAGGACTAGGCCTAGGATTAAGAGGCTCAGGGTTAGGGGGTAAGGGGGTAGGGGTTAAGGCTATGTTTCAGACTGGGGGTAGCTCAGGCAAGTGTTTGGGTTAAGGTCAGGGCTAAGGTTAGGGCTAGATTTAGGGCTAGAGTTAGATCTAGGGTTAGGTCTACGGTTAGGGTCAGCCTTAGGGTTAGGGCTAGGTTTAGGGTTACGTCTACGGTTAGGGCTAGGGGCTAGGAATAGACTTAGAGCTGGGGTTAGGGCTAGGGTTAGGTCTATGGTTCGGGTCAGGGTTACGGTAAGTTTTAGGGATAGGTTTAGGGATAGGGATAAGGGTTTGGGCTAGGGTTACGGTTAGGGCTAGGGTTAGGGTTAAGAGATAAGGGTTGTGTTAGGGTTAGGGCTAGAGTTAGGTCCATGGTTAGGGTGAAACCCATCCTCAACCCTAGGCCTAGCCCTAACCATGGACCTAAACTCTAGCCCTAACCCTAACACAAACCCTATCTCTAACCCTAACCCTAGCCCTAACCGTAACCCTAGCCCAAACCCTATCCCTATCCCTAAACCTATCCCTAAAACTTGCCGTAACCCTGACCCGAACCATAGACCTAACCCTAGCCCTAACCCCAGCTCTAAGTCTATTCCTAGCCCTAGCCCTAACCGTAGACGTAACCCTAAACCTAGCCCTAACCCTAGCTTTAGCCCTAACCGTAGACCTAACCCTAGATCTAACTCTAGCCCTAAATCTAGCCCTAACCTTAGCCCTGACCTTAACCCAAACACTACCCTAGCTACCCCGAAGCTTGAAACATAGCCTTAACCCTACCCCTACCCCTAACCCTAGCCTAATCCTAGGCCTAGTCCTAACCCTAGCTCTAACCCTAGACCTAACCCTAGATCTAACCCTAGCCCTAATCCTAGCCCTAGCCCTAAATCTAGCCCTAACCCTAGCCCTGAACGTAAGCCAAACACTACCCTAGCTGCCCTAGTCCTATCCTTATCCCTAACCCTAACCCTAAAGCTAACCCTACCGCTAACTAGCCCTAACCCTAAACCTAAACCTAGCCCTAACCCTAGCCCTAACCCTAACCCTAACCCTGCCCTAGCCCTAACACTGGCCCTAAACCTAGCCCTAGCCCACTGCAGCCCCACCCTGGCCATAACCCTAACCCTAGCCAAACCCCTAGCCCTGTCTATACCGCTCTTTCAAAAGCTTACCTGCCACGTACTCCAACTTAAGACTGTAGTCCGCAAAGACATTGAGGTAGTCGCTTATTTACTTAACCCTTCACTACATGGCCCGAAATTTTTCCCCCTTTTAAAAATCTCCAAGGTATCCTGCCTACCCCCAAAAATTTAACCCAACCCCAACCCTAACAATAGCCCCAGCCCTAGCGAAATCCTAACCCTGATCCTAGCCTTAAAACTAGGCCCCCAGGCTAACCTAATCCCACCACCAACCCTCACCCTATCCTCCCCCGAACTAACCCTCGCCAAATCTACCCATAACCGTAACCCTACTAACCCTAGACCTAACCCTAGCCCTAGCCCATCCTTGACCGAAATAGCTCTAGCCCTAACCCTAACCCTACCTAGACCTAAACGTACCCTAAAACCCCTTTCCCAGCCCTAACCATACCATAATCTTACTTCTAACCATAGCCCTAGCCCTAGCCCCAAACCTAAATTGAACCCAACCCCAAACCCCCCCCTCAAACCTAAGCTAGCCCTAACCCTAACACTGATCTTACCCCACCCTAATCCTAGCCTTCCCTAATCCCAACCCTAACCTAGCCCTAGCCCTACCCCTAGCCCCAACTTCAACCCTTAGTCCTAACCTAACCCGAGCCCTAACCCAACCTAAACCTAGCCCCTAACCCTATTAACACTAGCTAGCAATCCAACTCTACTTTCCCCAGTCTAAACTACCCAAGCTCTAGGCCTAGACAAACTTTTTAACCCTAGCCCTACACTACCCTAACCCTAACCCTAGACCCCGCCTAGACCTAGTGCCCTAACCATAACCCTAACCAGAATCATAACTTATCCTAACCCTTTACCTAAACCTAGCCCTAGCACCAATCCTAACTTAAACCAACCCGGCCATAACCCTAACCTAACCAAAGTAACGCTATTTTACCCTCATGTTCCCAACCCCCCCAAAAACCCTAAACCCCCAAACCCCAGCCCTAACCCTAACGCTAACCCTAGCTCAATTGTACCCTCATTCTAACCCTAGAAATAACCCTAACCCTAACCCAGCCCCAACCCCCAACCAAACCATACCCCACACACTAAATAACCTTAACCCCAAAAACCCCGGGGGGCCCCCAAAAAAACCCCCTTTTTTTAAAAAAAACCCCCCCCCATTCCCCCCCTTCCCCCCTTTCCCCCCCTTTTAAAGCCCCCCTTTGGCCCCCCCCCCCCCCCCCTTTTTTTTAAAAAATTTACCCCCCTTTTTTTAAAATTTCCCAAAACCCCAAAAGGGGGAAATTTTCTTTCCCCGGTTTTAAAAAACCCCCCCCCCCAAAAATTTTCCCCCTTCCTTTTTTCCCCCCCCCCCTTTAAAACCCCCCCCCCTTTCCCCCCCCCCCCCTTTTCCCCCCAAATTCCCCCCTTTAAAAGGCCCCCCCCCCCCTTTTTTTTTTTTTCCCCTTTTTTTCCAAAAAATTCTTTTTTTTTTCCCCCCCTTTTAAAAGGGGTTTTCCCAGAAACCCCTTTTAAAAACCCCCAAAAACCCCGGGAAAAACCCAACCCTCCCCCCCAAACCCAAAAAATTTTTAAACCCCCCCCCTTTCCCCCCCTTTAAAAAACCCCCCCAAAAAAAAAAACCCCCCCCCCCCCTTTTCCCACCCCCAAGTCTTTTTTAAAACCCCCCAAAACCCCCCCCAAAAAAATAAAACCCCCCGGGTTTTTCCCCAAAAAAAAAAAAAATTTTAAACCCCCCAAAATTAAAAAAAACCCCCCCCCCCAAAAAACCTTAAATTAAACCCCCCAAAAAATTTAAAAACCCCCTTTTTTTTTTTCCCGGGAAAAACCCTTTCCCATTTTTTCCCCCCCCCAACCCCCTAATTTTTTTTCCCCCCCCCCAAAAACCCCCTTTTAAAAAATTTTTTCCCCCCCCCTTCCCCCAAAACCCCCCCAACCCCCCCCCAAAAAAAACCCAAAAGGGGAAAAAACCTTTTTCCCAAATCCCCAAAAGGGGTTCCCTTTTAAAAAAAGGGTTTCCCTTTTTAAAAAACCCCCCCCCCCAAAAAAGGGGGGAAAAGGGTTTCCCCTTTTTTTAAAAAAAAAAACCCAAAAAACCCCCCCCCCTTTCCCCCAAAAAGAAAGGAAATTTTAAAAAAATTTTTCCCCCCGGTTAATTTTTTCCCCCCCTTTTTTTAAAAAAAAAAAAACCCCCCCAAAAAAAAAAACCCCCCCCCCCCCCTCCCTTTCCCAAAAAAAACCCCTTAAAACCCCCCCCCCCCCCCCCAAAATTTTTTAAAACCCCCCCTAAACCCAAAAACCCCCCCCCAATTCCCTTGCCCAAAACCGAACCCCCCTTCCCCCCCAAAAAAACCCCCCCCCAAAAAGGGGAGGGCCCCCCCCTTTTTGGGAAAAAATTTTTTTGCCCTTTCCCCCTTTTTCCCCCTTTAAAGGGGTTTTTTTTGGGGGGGGAAAAAGCCCCCCCCAAAAACCCCCCCGGAAAAAAAAAATTTTTTTTTTTAAAAAAAAACCCCCCCCCCCCCCCACCCAAAAATTTTTTTTTAAAAAAATTTTCCCCTTTAAAAAATTTTTTTTTTTTCCCCCCCCCTCCCCCTTTTTCCCCCCAAAAAAAATTAATATTTAAACCCAAATTTAAATTTTTTTTTCCCCCCCCCCCAAAAAAAAATTTTTAAAAAATAAAGCCCCCTTTTTTTGTTTAAAAAAAAAAAGCCCCAAAAAAAAAAAAATTTCCCCCCGGGGTTTCCCAAAAAAAGAAAAAATTTTTCCCCCCAACCCAAAAAAAAAATTTTTTAAATTTTGGGGAAAAAAAAAAAAAAAATGAACCCTAACCCCCCTTTTTTGTTCCCCCAAAAATTTTTAAAATTTAAAAAAAAAAACCAAAAAATTTTTTAAACCCTTTTTTTTTAAAAAAAAAAAAATTTTTTTCCCCCCCCCCCCAAAAACCCCAAAAACCCCCAAAAAAAAAAAAAAAAAAAAACCCCCCCCAAAAATTTCCCAAATTCCCCAAAAAGGGAAAAAACCCCTTTTTTTTACCCCCCCAAAAAAAAAGGGGAAAAAAAAAACCCCCCCCCCCCAAAAACCCCCTTTTTTTTAAACCCCCCCCAAAAATTAAAAAGTTTAAAAAAAAAATTTTTTCCCAAAAACAAAAAAAACCCAACCCCCAAAAAAACCCAACCCAAAAAAAACCCCCCAAAACCCCAAAAAAAACCCCCCAAAACCCCCCCAAAAAAACCCCCCCCCCCCGTAAAACCCCCCCCCCCTCCCAACCCCCCCAAATTTTTCCCCCCTTACCCCCCCCCCCCCCCCCGCCCCCCCAAAAAACCCCCCCCCCCCCTCCCCCCTAAACCCCAACCCCAAAACCCAACCAAAAAACCCCCCAAACCCCAACCAAAACCCGGCCCCCCCCCCCCCCCTTTTTTGGGGGGGGAAAAAAAAAAAAAAAACCCCCCCCCCCAAAAAAAAACCCCCCCCCCCGGAAAATTTTTAAAAAAAAACCCCCCTTTCCCCCCCCCCCCCCCCCCCCCCCAAAAAAAACCCAAAATTTTTAAAAAAAAACCCCCCCCCCAAAAAAAAAAAAAAAAAAACCCCCCCCCCCCCCCCCCCCCTTTTTCCCCCCAAAAAACCCCAACCTTTAAAAAAAAACCCAACCCCAAACCCTTTTTCCCCGCCCCCCCCAACCCAAAAAAACCCAAAACCCCCCCCCCCAAAAAATTTTTCCCCCCCCCAAAAAAAACCCCCAACCCAAACCCAAAAAACCCCCCCCCCAAAAAAAAAAAAAACCCTTGGCCCAAAAATAACCCAAAACCAAAACCCCCCCAACCCCCAAAAAAAAACCCCAAAAAACCCCCCAAAAACCCCAACCCAACCCCCCAAAAAAAAAAAATTAAACCCACCCTAAAAAACCCCAACCCCCCCAAAAAAAACCCCCCCCCAACCCCCCCCCCCCCCCCCCCCCCTTTCCCCCCCCCCCCAAAAAAACCCAGCCCCAAACCCCCCCCCTTTCCCAAAAAAAACCCCCCCCCAAATTTTTAAAAATTTTTTTTTAAAAAAAAACCCCCCAAAAAAAATTTTTTTTTTTTTTGGGAAAAAAAAAGGGGGGGGCCCCCCCAAAAAAAACCCCCCCTTTTTTCCCCCCAAAATTTTGGGGGGAAAAAAATTTTTTTAAAAAGGGGGGGGGGGGCCCCCCTTTTTTTTGGGAAAAAGGGGGGGGGGGGGGGCCCCCCCCCCCCCCCGGGGGGTTTTTTTTTTTTTTTTCCCGGTTTGGGCCCCCGGGGTCCCCAAAAATTTTTTCCCCCCCCCCCGGGGGGGGGAACCCCCCCGGGGTTTTTTCCTTGGGTTTTTAATTTTAAAAAAAAAAAAGGGGGGGGGCCCCCCCCCGGGCCCCAAGGTTTGGCCCCAAAGGGGGGGGGAAAAAAAAAAAAAAAAAAAAAAAAAAAAAGGGGGGGGGGGGGGGGGTTTTTTCTTAAAAAAAAATTTTTTTTTTCCCCCCCTTTCTTTTTAAAAAAAAAAAAATTTTCCCCGGGGGGGGGGCCCCCCCGGGGGGGGTTTCCCCCCCCCCCCCCCCCAAAAAAAATTTTTTTTAAACCCCCCTTTTTCCCCCCCCCCTTTTCTTTTAAAAGGGCCCCAAAATTTTTTTTTAAAAAAAATTTTTTTTAAAAGGGGGGGGGGGGGTTTCTTAAAAAGGGGAAACAAAAAATTTTAAAAAAATTTTTTTTTCCCCTTTAAAAAAAAAAGGGGGGGGGTTGGGTTATTTGGGGGGGGGGTTTGGGTTTTGGGTTGGGTTTTTTGGGGGGGGGGGGGGTTTTTTTTTAGGGGGTTTTGGGGGGTTGGGGTTTTTTAAAGGGGGGTTTTGGGGGGGGGGGGGGGGGGGGGAAAAGGGGGGGTTTTTTTTTGGGGGCCCCGGGGGGGTTGGGGGGGGGGTTTTAAAATTTGGGGGGGAAAAATTTTTTGGGGGGGTTTTTTAAAATTTTGGGTTTGGGGGGTTTTGGTTTGGTTTGGGTTGGGGGTTGGGGGGGGTTTTTCCCGGGTTTGGGTTGGTTTTTTTTTTGGGGGGGGGGGGGGGGGGGGGTTTTTTTTTTGGGGGGGGGTTTTTTTTTTTTTTTTTTTTTTTTTAAAAAAGGGGGGGGGGGGGGGGGGGGGGGTTTTTTTTTTTGGGGGGGGGGTTTTTTTGGGGGGTTTTTTTTTTGGGGGGAAAAGGGGGGGGGGGGGGGGGGGGGTTTTTTTTTTTTTTTAATTTTGGGGGGGGTTTGGGGGGGGGGGGGGAAAAAAAAAATTTTTTTTTTTTGGGGGGGGGCCCGGGTTTTTTAGGTTGGGAAATTTTGGGGGGGGGGGGGGGGGGTTTTTTTTTTTTTTTTTTTTTTGGGGTTTTTTTAAAAAAAGGGGGGGGGGGGGGGGGGGGGGGGGGGGGTTAGGTTTGGGGGGTTTTTTTGGGTTTTTTGGGGGGGGGGGGTTTGGGGGGGTTTTTTGGGGGGGTTTAAAATTGGGGTTTTTGGAAAGGGGGGGGGTTTTTTTGGGTTTTGGGGGGGGGCTTGGGTTTTTTTTGGGGGAAATTTTTTTTGGGGTTTTGGGTTTTGGGGTTTTCCCCGGGGGGGGGGAAAAAAAAAAAAATTTTCCCGGTTTTCCTTTTTTTTAAGGGGGGGGTTTAAAAATTTCCAAAAGGGGGTTTTTGGGGGGGGCCCCCCCGGGGGGTTTTTTTTTTTTTGGGGGGGGGGGGAAAGGGGGGGGTTTTTTTTTTTTGGGGTTTCCCTTTTTAACCCCCCTTTTTTTTTTTTTTTTTTTTTTTTTTGGGTTTAAAATTTTTCCCCCGGGGGGGGGAGGGAAAATTTTTTTCCCCCCCAAAAACCTTAAGGGGGAAAGGGGGGGAAAATTTTTTTTAAAAATTTTTTTTTTTTTAATTTTACCCCGGTTAAAAAATTTTTCCAAAAAAATTTTTTTTTTTTTGGGGGTTTTTTAGGTTTTTTTTTTTGGTTTTTTGTGGGGGGTTTTTTCCCCCTTTTTTTCCCAAAAGGGGGGGTTTTTACCCTTTTTTTGGGGGGTTTTTTTTTGGGGGGAAAAAAAAAAAAGGGGTTTTGGGGGGGGGTTTTTTCCAAAAGATTTGGGTTTCCCAAAGGGTGGGGTTTTTTTTAAAAAAAAAACCTTTTTTTTAAGGGAAGGGGAAAAAAAAAAACCAAAAGGGGGGGGGGAAAAAAAAAAAAGGGGGGGGGGAAAAATTTTTTTTTAAAAATTTTTTTTGGGGGGGGGGTTTTTTCCCCCAAAGGGGGGGTTTTTTGGGAAAGGTTGGGGTTTTGGGGGGGGGTTTTTTTTTTTTGGGTTAAAAAAAAAAAGGGGGGGCCCCCCCTTTTTTAAAAAAGGGGGGAAAAAATTTTTTAAAAGGGGGGTTGGGGGGGGGTTTTTTAAAAAAGGGGGGAAAAACCCCCCCAAAAAAAAAAAGGGGGGGCCAAGGGTTAGGAAATTAGGGGGGGGGGGTTTTTTTTTTTTTTAAAAACCCGGGGGCCCCCAAAAAAAAAAAAAAAAATTTTAACCCCTTAAAAAATTTTTTTTTTGGGGAAAGGGAGGGGGTTGGGGGGTTTTTAAAATTTTTTGGGGGTTTTTTTTTGGGGGGGGGAAAAAATTTTGGGGGGGTTTAAAAAAAATTTTTTTGGGGGGAACCGGGGTTTTTTTGGGGGGTTTTTTTTGGGAAGGAAAGGGGTTTTAAAGGGGGGTTTTTTTCTTTTTTTAAAAAGGGGGTTTTTTTTTTTAAAAAAAAATTTTTTTTTTGGGGGGGGGGGGTTTTTTTTTTTTAGGGGGTTTTTAAGGTTTTTTTGGGGTTTTTAAAAAAGGGGGGGGCCCCGGTTTTGGGGCCCCCTTTTTCCCCCTTTTTTGGGGTTTAAAAGGGGGTTTTTTTAAAAAAGGGGGGGGGGGGGGTTAAAAGGGGAAAAAAAAAGGGGGGGGGGGAAAAATTTTAAAAAATTTTCCCCCAAAAAAAAGGGGGGAAAAAAAGGGGGGGGTTTTTTGTCCCGGGGGGGTTTTTTTTTTGGGAAAACCTTTTTTTTGGGGTTTTTTGGGGTTTTTTTTTTGGGGGGGGGGGAAAAAAAAAAAAGGGGGGGGGGGCCAAATTTGGGAAATTTGGGTTGGGGAATTTTTTGGGGGGGTTTTTTTTTTTTGGGAAAACCCCGGAAAAATTTTTGGGGGGGGGGGGTTTTCCCCTAAAAGGGGGGGGGAAAGGGGGTTTTGGGGAAGGGGTTTAAAGGGGGTGGTTTTCCCCTAAATTTTGGGGGGGGGAAAAAAGGGGGGAAAATTTTTGGGGGGGGGGGGGGAAAAAAAAGAATTTGGGGGGATAAATTTTCCCCCCAAAAAAAAAAAAAAGGGGGTTTTTTTTTTGGGGGGTTTTTTTTTTTTAAAAATTTAAATTTTGGGGGGGGGGAAAAAAAAGGGGGGGAAAAAAAAGGGGTTTGGGGGGGCCCTTTTTTTTTTAAAAGGGGGGGGGAAAATTTTTAAAATTTTTTTTTTAAAAAAAAGGTTTTCCAAAAAAAGGGGGGGG
>CAOLHI010006486.1:0-31999 GCA_948474755.1 Ctenosaura bakeri
CAGCTCCAGGATCAAAACAGAAGGAACAATGTAAGGATTCGTGGATTTGCAGAGCTGCCACAACAAAATCAAAAATCCTTGAAAGAGGAAGTTTTAAAATGGTTAAAAAGCATTGTTCCTGAGATTTTATGGGAAGAACATGACATAGAAAGAATTCATCGTGTGTCAGCTACGAAGAGAGGAATAACACCCAGAGACATTATTATGAGAGTTGCAAATTTCAACAAAAAAGATGATTTGATGAGAGCTATCAGAAAAAATCCAGGATTATTGAAGTATCGAGATAATACAGTGGAAATTTATAATGATTTATGTCGGGAAACAATAAATTGGAGAAGAGAAATGAAACCATGCATCATCGTTCTACAGAGGGCTGGAATAAGATATACCTGGGGATATCCCATTTTCCTGAAATTCCAATGCGCAGGTAAATACCACAGAATAAACTCTCTTGAACAAGGATTGCAACTTTTGAGAGAACTGAAGCTGATCCAACAAGATGAAAAGGAAGAGCAAGGTGCGGCTCGAGGAGTAGAAGAAGGAGCAGTGGGAGGAGCAACTGGAGGAGAAGAGAAGAAGACTTCGGGAGATAAACGAAAGGATAGAGGATGAGGAGGACTGGAAGAAATAATATGATATAATAGAAGAAGAAGAAAGAGAGCTTTATAGAGTAGGGGAAGAGTTGATGATTAGTGATAAGAATATATTCTTATAGATTGTTTATGCATAGAGATTGAAGTATATGTATATAAAGTAAAAGGGTAGAGAGAGGGAAGGGAGGGGGAAGAGAGGGAAAAAATCTGGGAAAGAAAATTAATCGGGAGAGGGTATTGGTCTCTGTGCCGGGAGTTGGTATACCTTCACCCCCCCCCCAAGACCATAGGTGGTCGTTGGCAAGGCAGAATTGCTTTGGAGGGAAAGGGGGGATAAATGTTTGTGTGGGTAGGGGAGGGGAGGGAGGGGGTGGGAAGGGGGAAGGGAAGGGGAAGGGGAGCACTACACTAAAGAGCCAATGGGGAGTGCGATTAAGAGAATGGAAATATGAAAAATGGAGAATAGATTGAGAATATCAACATTGAATGTGAAAGGTTTAGGGTCAATAATAAAGAGAAAAAGGATAGAATCTATATTAAAAAAATATAAGGCTGATATAATTTTTTTACAAGAAACACATGGAAAAAGAGATTAAAAAAATGAGCTTAGACTGAACTGGGTCGCTACTTATGAGGAAGCATTTGGTACATCCAAATCAAGAGGAGTAGCAATAACAATTTCCAAAAGATGTAATTTTATTGTATTAAGTGTGGAGTTAGATGAAAAAGGTAGATATGTAATTATACAAGGTGAAATAGATGGAGAAATATATGTTATAGTGAATATTTATGCACCTAATGAGAAGCAAAAAGAATTTTATGAAGAAATATTTAACAAGATTAAAAATATGAAAGGAGATTATATAATAATGGCAGGTGATTTTAATATGGTGATGGATAGATGGAAAGATAAATCGGATCCATTAATTAGAGATAGATATAATAATATAACAATTTTAAATAAACTGGTGAGTAGAAATGAATTGATAGATGTTTGGAGGTTAATAAAGGGTGAGGAAAAGAAATATACGTATTATTCATCAGTTCATAAAAATTATTCAAGAATAGACTATATTTTTGTCTCAAAGAATATGATACCTAGATTAATAAATACAGAAATTGAAACAATAAAAGTGACAGATCATGCTTTGATGAATTTGGATATAACTATGAAAAGGAACTATAGAGAAGCAAAAAGATGGAGATTGGATACCAAAATACTTAATTATAAGGAGATAGTAAATAAAATAGAGAAGGAGTGGCAAAAAATTTGGGATATAAATAATAAGGAAGTAACACAAGATGTATTATGGGATACAATGAAGGCAGTGGCAAGAGGATTATGTATTAAAGAATCAAGTAAATTAAAGAGACAATTAGGAGAAAAAAAATTGAAATTAGAAGAAGAAATAAAACAATTAGAGAATGATTATATAATAGATAGAACAAAACAGAAATTTATAGTATTACAAGCAAAAAGAGATGAATTAGAAAAGATAGAAATGGATGAAGTCCAGAAAAATTTAATATACTTGAAAAGAGAATTTTTTGAATATAGTAATAAAAATTCTAAAATGCTGGCTAAATCAGTACAATAAAAAAAAACTAGAAATATGATTGGCGTAGTAAAAGATAAATTTGGTAAAGAAAAAAGGCTGATGAAAGAGAAATTAAAAATATTTGAGGAATTTTATAGAGAATTGTATTCAGCAGAGGAAAAATCTGTAGGGAATATAGAGGAGTATATTGATAAAAATTGGAAAGAAAGGCTAACAGAACAAGATAAAGGGTTGATGGAAGAAATGATATCTGAAGAGGAAATTGAAGAAGTAATAAATAATTTAAAAGGAGGAAAATCACCAGGATTGGATGGACTAGGTCCAGAATATTATAAAACATTTAAAAAATGTTTAATTCCTAAATTAAAAGTGTTATACAATAGTATATTAAAGGGTGAAAAAATTTCAATATCATGGAAGCAATCATTAATAATATTAATTTTAAAACCAAATAAGGATTCTACTGAACCAGGTTCTTATAGACCAATATCTTTAATAAACCAAGATGCAAAAATTTTGACAGCAATAATGGCAAAGAGGTTAAATAAATTTATTTATAAGTATATACATAAAGATCAATGTGGTTTTATTCAAGGAAGACAGATGGCAAACTTAATAGGGAAAACGATAAATAAAATAAATATAATGGATAGAGATAAACAAAAAGCTGGAATTTTAGCGTTAGATATATTTAAAGCCTTTGATTGCGTGGAATGGCCGGCTTTAAAAACAATATTAAATAAATTAGGAATAGGAGAGAGATGTAAAGGGTTAATAAATCAATTATATTCACATAATAGATCTGTAGTGATGGTAAATGATGGATTTACAGAGCAGATTCAAATAACAAGAGGAACGAGACAAGGATGTCCATTATCTCCAGTTTTATTTGCAATAGTTATAGAAATATTAGCGAATGTGATAAGAAATGATGAGAATTTGGATGGAATTGGAGTTAAGGAGAAAAATAAAATAAGCTTATTTGCAGATGATACATTGCTAACAATTAAAGATCCGGTTGAAAAGATAGATAGGATAGATAAACATTTAAAAGAGTTTGGGGAGAAGACAGGATTAGAAATAAATTGGGCCAAATCAGAAATAATGTTGTTTAATTATACTAAAGAAGAAATACAAAAATTTATAAGTAATAAAAAAAGGTTACTTAAAGTAAAAGAATCAATTAAATATTTAGGAATAGATATTACAAAAAATTTACAAGGACTTCAGGAAAATTTTTTTAAGAAATTAAGATTAGAAATTAAATGGAAATTAGAGGATTACAAAAATATAAAGCTATCGTGGTTTGGTAGAATAGCAGTGGTAAAAATGAAAATATTACCTAAAATCAATTTTTTGTTTAGAATGTTACCAATAAAAGTATCAGAGGAAGAATTAAAGGAGTGCCAAAAGATATTAAATAATTTTTGTAATGGTAATAAGAAACCGAGGATTAACAAGAAATATTGGTATAAAAGTCAAAAAGAAGGTGGCCTGGGACTTCCAAATTTAAAATGGTATTATTATGCAAATCAATTGAGATATATTATAGATGGAGTTTCAGGAAAGGGTGATTTAGATTGGTTAGTGACAGAAGATAAGAATATTGAGATGAAATTAGAAAATATATTTTTTAGGAATTTTTCAAAGAAAGAAATGGAAAAGATAGAAAATCCTTTTATAAAAAATATAATAGAAATATGGAAGAAAAATAAAAGAAAATTGATACCGAATATATCAACATTAACTCCGATAATAATGATGGAAAAATTTCCAATGAATTTGAGAGAAATAATAGAGAAAGAAATAAAAAAACAAAAAATATATAGATTAAAAGATTGGATGAAAATAATGATAAATAAAAATAGAATGAAAGAGAGATTGCAGGAAACTAAAATATCCTGGTTAAACTACATACAATTAGAGCAATGGACAAAGAGTATGAAAAGATATGTTAAGGATTTTAAAGAACATACTAAATTTGAACAAATTATTATTCAAAGAGAAAATATGCAAGAAAATGAAATACTAAAAGGTACAACAAATGAAATACATAAAATATTAGCAAAAGAACAAGAAGAGGATTATCTTAGAAAAATCTGGGAGGAAGAGACAGCACAAAATATAGATATACAAGAATGGAGAAAAATCTGGAAACAACGTCATTTAAAAAAATTATCAATAAGAATAAAAGAGAATTATTATAAAATAGTTTGGAAATGGTATTTGACTCCAGTGAAATTAAATCAAATAGATGAGAAATATACAAGATTGTGCTGGAGAGGATGTCAAGAAATTGGTACATATATGCATATGTGGTGGAATTGTAAAAAGATAATGGAATTTTGGCAAAAGGTTTTTAAAGAGATAAAAGAGATTACAGGAGTAGGGATACCAATATGCCCAAATATAGCGTTGTTGTCTATATATAATAAGGTTGAGTGTACTCAGGTAAGAAAAGAATTAATAACAAATTTGTTAATTGCAGCGAGATTAATAATAGCAAAAAAATGGAAAACAAATGAAAAATTTCAAATAGAGGAATGGTATAAAGAAGTGTGGAAAATTGCAATTAATGATAAATTAACATGCAGAATTAGATTTATGAAAGGTTTAACAAAAGGGAATGATTTTGAGGAAATTTGGAAAATATTTTTGGAAAAAGCTTTGATAAGAGATGGTAAAGCTACCCTATTACAAGAAGAATGGCAATTTTGGAAAGTGGATTAAATAAAAAGTTGGCTCTGGGGGGTGGGTATATATATATATATATATATATATATTTTCTTTTGTTTGGTTTGGTTTTGTATTCTTTATTTTTTATTTTTATTTTATATTACGCGTGTGTGTTAAACTTGTGATCTATTGATGAAATTGGATATTTTAAAAGGAAAAAAAAAGTTAAAAGTTAACTGGCTTTGAAGTAATAAGATTATAATTAATAATAGAACAAAAATGTATAAGCTGTATGATATGGAATAAGCTGAATAAGGTTATGATTTCAAGTGTAAAAGAGAAAAAAATAATAATGCAAGTTTATGTTGTTTAAAGGAAAAAAAATTTTTTTTCCTTTTTTTTCCCCACTATTATGTATAACACATGGTGTTTAATTTTTTGTTTTTGTTTTCTAGTTATATAATTAATAAAAAAATTAAATTAAAAAAAAAAAAGAAATAGCCAGATCCATGCTTTAGGTGGCCTCTCTGCAAACACCTTCATTATGTATGCATGCTGTTTACAAAGGACTCCCTGCCCCGAGCAGGCAACCTGAGAAGCTGAATACTCAACTGCCAAGTACTCTGCATTTGCATACTGGCTAACTCTTTGTCAATTTGAACTTAACTCAATCATGCTAAATTTTGACCTTTCCAAAGCTTTGTCCCACTCCTAAATTGCATTGTTTTCCCCCAGTATGGCATAGCCTGCAGTCACATTTCCCTCTATAAAAACCCCTGATTCCGAGACCATTCTGGGATCGCTCCTGAGTTCCAGACCGCCTTGCTGCCGCTTTGCTTGGTGAGCTTCCCCTCAGCTCCACGTGCTGAGATACATTGTACCCCAGCTTCACTCTCTATCTTCTTTCCGGGCTCCAGGAACAGGTTCCATATCACCCGAATCAACTATCCCTCTGAAAGTCCCACTATCAAACTCAAACCTTTATTTTCCTTAGTTATCTGTGTGCGTGTGTTGCTTACATTGTGTGCCTGTATTTAATAAAAATCATTCATTATTTCCAACACGGTTTGCTTCTTGACTTGACCTGACCCCATAAACATTGGGTCACAAGATCCTGCTGCGTTACCCTGCCTCTCGTAGTGCCAACCAGTGCTCTTGACTAATTTTCCCATCTTGTGTAATTGTAAGGTTATTTAGGTGTCCCTCCCAGGACCCCCAGTAAACAGGGTAACACCACTCTGCAGAGGGAAGAGAAACAGCAACAAAGGTGTATGGTTGGAAGAGTATTGCATTCCATTTTTCATGGCTTCTATATGTGGAGTCTGTATACCTAAAACGGGCTAGTGCATGCTGACAAAAAACAAACAAACAACAAGCAAGCAAAAAACCAGAGCTATGTTAATTTCTTGGAACTATAGCTTAAGAAGCATCAACAAAGTAGTAGTCCAGTCCATGAGCCATCAGATGCCAGCTGCAAGTTTCCAAGGAAGAAAGAAACAGCTGCAACAAATACAATGCAAATATAGCACTGGTCCCTGGCAGATTAGGGGGGGGAAATGCTGGTCCCCCAAATCAGATAGCATAAGAAGTACTGCAGTAGCACAGGGGCATATTTGAGAGCCTAGCTCCAGTTTGGGTAGTGGTGGCAGAAGAAAGCAAAGTAATAGTTATTCTTATCAATTTGAGCACCAAGTCTACAAAGCATGACTCAGATCCATATATATCAGGTGAACAGGAGCCTAGCTCAACGAACAGGAACTCAGCTAACAGGGGGAAGGCCAACAGGCATTTTGCGTGGGTGTGGTGCTCATCATAAGGTGAGCTTGTGTCTGTTGGGTTAAACCTCCTCTGCCCCAGAAAGTCTTCTGGGAGAATTCATGGGATTACAGCTGTTGTGTCTATTGGGGTAAGAATGCTTGTTTGTGTGACCTGGCAGGAGGCTTGCTTGTGTGTTTGTTAGAGCCCTATTTCCCTTTTGTGTACTGGCCCAGATGAAATGAGTCAGAGACTTAGTTGGAGAAGGAGTTTACAGCCATCAGCTCTGTCTGTAACTGCAGCCACAGTCCCTGGAGCTTGGTGAGCAGGAGTTCTTGGCTAAGAGGAGCAAGGCCAGCAGACATTTTGTATGGGTGTTTTGTGTGGGTGTTTTGCAGAGAGAGTTTTGATGGAGAGGCCCAGAGTTCTGTTACAATGCCTGCTTAAGACTACTGAATATGGATGGTGAGGAGGCAGCTGCTTTCACCTGCAACAGCTGTGATATGTTTGTGTTGTTGGACGATGGACCTAGCTACACCTGAACGAAATGCAAGTGTGTTTTCCTGTGGGAAAAAGAAGGTCCAGTAACTTTAGGCCCATATATCTATTCATCAGCATATTAGGGAGCATTAGGTTTTCTTGGAAAGAATGACACAGACTGTCCTGGATGAGGAACACACAGTGGGTGTCTCTGAGGAGGAAGTCAGTTCCCAAACATTTGGTAAACATTTGCAGTTTTGGGAGCGACATTTAGAATTCTCAGCCAGAGAGCTCTTTGGCCTCAGGAAACTACAAACCCCAGAATTCCACAGGATGTTGAAAGTGGAATAATAGCACTATAATAGTGTAGTGCAGAAAGGCCCTTGGAGATGTAGCAATGGCTTCAAACTTCAGGAAAACAGATTCCAGATAAACATTATGAAGAACTTTCTAATGGTAAGAGCAGTTTGACAGTGGAAGATGCTACCTTGGAGTGTGGTAAAGTTGCCTTCTTCGGAGATTTTTAAACAGAGTCTGGATGGTCATTTGTTGGGAGTTTTTTTATTTTATATTCCTGCCTGTCAGGGAGTTGGATCAGATGGCCCTTTTGGTCTCTTGATTCTATGTATCTACTTCATAGTAAGCCACTGTACAACCCTGTGCTACAAATCCTTGTTGTTTGTGTTCAGATCAATTCTGACTTTTGGCAAGCGTAAGATGACCCTATCATGGGGTTTTCTTGGCAGAATTTGTTCAAGAAGGGGTTTTCCTTATCTTCCTCTGAGGCCAAGAGAGTGTGACTTGCCCAAGGTCACCCAGTATGTTTCCATGGCCAAGCAGGGATTTGAAACCTGTGTCCTAGTTCAACACTCAAATCTCTACATGACACTGACTAGCTTTTTTTTTCAAACCATACTCTCCTCTAAACAACAATTTGCCAGGCTTTAAATTTCTTATCACTTATTACCTATCACTAAAGAGACAATAGTGATGGTAGGTTGGAGATTTTCCATCCATGTATTATGGACTTTAAATGACAGACTCTGTCCTGTTTAGCTACAGAGTGCAGTTTACAATTTGGGCAGGGCTGTCAGTGTGCTGCAGGAGAAGACCACCTAATCCACCTCATCTATGTGCTCAGAAAGAGATTCTGGCAGAGCCTATCTTTTTAACAGTGCTTATCAGTGCTCTCTGTCCTTAAGCGTATCATATATTCCACACTACAATAAAACATGCCAAATCCAGTTCCATTCAGTAAGGCACATCATCTTCTTGTAAGTAATCTCTTGCAATCTGGCTCTTCCACCTTTTGTCCTTTGTATTTTCTGGACTCTGTTTGTTCTACTTGCATTTTCATTCTCTGCTTTAGTTCCTTATCATCCTTCACAGTCACTTAACCACTATCTATGGACAGCTTCAGAACTCTGCTGAACCAAAATACAGTGCTTATTGCAAACTTTCCCCTTATCTTTCCAAGAAAGAGGTACAAGAAGTAATCACCTACTTTGCCCTATTACTGCATGGCACTGGGTCCCTGTTCAGACAGACAGGACTAGGTTTTTTTTTCTGAGAAACTACTGGATGATGGTTGAAATATTGGTTTCCAACCATCCTGCTTATGAAAGCAGCATGGAACCAAGGCCATGGCTGCGAACAGCTCTTTACAGATTTTCCTCACACAGTTTTGTCAGAGCATCTCAAAGCAGCCTGCAATTCTCCTGGCAATCTATATCACTCTGGGAGCTAAAGCTCTCTAACTGTTTAACAGCAATTCAAGGCTTAGTTTGTTTGACAGGAAAGTGTGATTTTTCTTTTGCACCTGGAATCCAAAACTCTGCTAGGCTTTGACAAGGAAAAGTGCAGGAAGGCAGGAAGTAAACAGGTTGTGTGAGTTGGATTAATACAGGTAAGAATCATCACCATGGGAGGTCTAAAAGAAAGAAAGTGATAGATGTTTGTGACTGAGACAATGGAGGACTACACATGGGGCCAATAACAAGATCCCTCAATGTGGAGTGCTCCGACTTAAAATTATAGGCAACTGGGGCATTATTTAGGTATTAATTTAAGGCTTTTGTGTATTGACAGCCAGTGTAGTATAGTGGTTTGATTGTTGGACTAGGACTCTGGGAGACAGGGTTCAAATCTTTTCTCAGTCACGGAAAGCCATTGACAGACCTTGAGAGCAGATCACCCTCTTTCAGCCTCAGAAGAAGGCAATGGAAAACCCCTCCTTAACAAATCTTGCCAAAAACAAAAATAAAAAACAAAACCCCCAAATCCTACTCCTGTGGTAGGTTGCTGTAAGTCAAAATTGACTTGAAGATACATAACAACAACAACTACTACTACTACTTTTGCATTGTTCCTCAGTCTACCAGCATCTCCAACGCAATATTTAACGGCTAAAAACACTTAAAAGACTAAAAAAAAAAAAAAGACCCTATGATTTTTGTGGATCAGAGTTTGAGAAATGACCTGGATAGACTGTATTAGCTGTTTTTCTGACTGATTTCAGCACATATCATTGGTTCTTTCTTCTTAATGACTATCTGGCATATGTATAAATAAAAACTATAGACACTGTTCTTTTTTATACTTACTGGTCTTTTGATGAATGTGTCTACAACTCCAGAAATTTCTGTTGAATGGTATATATATTTTTAACATGAAAAAAATAGTATAGTCTTATATTTTTATAGGATATGGTTAATTCAGTGTTGTTCTGTTTCTTTCATTAATTTTATAATAGATTTGCATTCTTGATTGTAGATTGTTCTTTTTTAACCCCCGAAGAAACCCCTGAAGGCCTTTTCTTATATAGACTGAAAAGTGTTGGGCTTTTTAAAGGAATAAACAGTTGACAATCTATTAGCACATCGAGCTTGTCTCCTTTTCATTTCCTGATGAATTATATAGAACAATAGGTTTGCATATATCCAGCATTAATATTGTCACTGATAGTCACTTTCTTCATTTAATTTACTTCTGATTATAGAGTCTAAAATCCATCTCCAAACATATTACAATCAATCTATCATTCAGTTAATCAACTGATTTGTAACTCATAATACAAAGTAACTCCTCTATGGCCATTTCCACACGATGGGGCTCGGCAAAATCCTTTCATTGCAGCCCCGGCGGGGAAGGAAAGCACACCAGGAACACTCTCTTCAGCACCTCACCCAGTTGCTGCACTGAGGGGGGAGTGCTTTGGCCCCTCTTTCCTTCCTTAGTGCAGCCGGGCATTGCCAGTGCACTTCCGCCCTTCCTCATAGCCAGGAAAGGTGGCAGTGTGGTGCAATAGTAAGTGTAAAATGGATTTTCCATTTTACAAATACCGCAACGCGCAGGGACAAGATGGTGGTAGGACTGTGATGACATTGTGCAGAAGCATAATCCGTGAAGCGCTCTCATCGTGTCCAAACTATGGGGCAGCCGTGCCATGCAGAAAGGGCCTATTTCTTGAAACGGACTAAAATAGCTGTCTACTTAGAAATACACCTGAATGCAACAAGCCACTGACTCAAGATACAAAACATATTCTCTTCCCATCCACCTAATTGTGACCCAACACAACAGCATAGTTTCTAGTTAGTTTTATTTGTCTGTGCCACAATGTTCATTGCAAAACACTCTAACAATATAATATATCTGCTGAAACAAATCAAAAGCTGTCATGACTCTTACTCATTAGTGACAAAACATATGAGATGCAGTGTGAGGAAGCATTTAAAGCATGTGATATTTCTTCTGCATCATTAAGTGAGTTGACACACACTGCTATACAGTTGTAATTACACCATGAAAGCAATGGCTTATCCCTTGTTATTGCAGCTGTAATGCAATACAGTTATATTTTCATTATCAGAAAAGGAATTAATCACAAGTAACGTGTTATCTGTAGCTAGTTGCTTCCAAACTCTGATCCACAACCAAATTACTTTGAAGTTGCACACATTATTTCTTGAAGTAAGTTTCCCCTCACTTATTTGTTCAGAACTTGTCAGTAGTATATTTCATAGCTAGATTTCATAAAATTCCAACCAATAGGGTTGGGGAACATGTGGACTTGCTGAGATGGTGTTAGAATTCAATTCTCATCAGCCCCAGACAGCATGACTGATGGCCAGGGATGATGGGAATTAAAGAATCCCACAATAGCCAGAGGAACAAATTGCTGAGCTCCAGCTCAGCAATAAACCAAATACTGTTTGAAAATGGTGTGTGTCTTATACATGGGTGTGTCTTATATGCCGGCAAATATGGTATATGCATCCATATATATATATATATATATATATATATATATATGTATATATGCATCCAACAAAGTGACTACAGACAGTTTAACTCACTGCATTCCATACTGGCCTCTATACAGAGATACTTGAGAAAGATTCTGTTGGTTCCCTTTGACAGGGGCACTCATTGAGTGGGTAGAATAAGGAAGGAACTGATATCTCAATGATGTCTCCCTGCCAAGGGTTGGTCATAGTATGGAAAATGCTATTTGGTTTTTTTTATATACTGGCACCAAAATATCTGCTATTGCTTTGGCCTTTGGGATAACCTCATGTGAATGAGTCTGTGAACTTTTAGTAGCAGAATAAAACAGTCCACAGAACTTAACAGAATGTACAGAGTCACAGTGGTCTCTTGCTTGGTGTAGGTTTGCTTGAATTGTTTCACAATTTGTATTTTCACATTTATTTTGTGCTAGTCAAGACTTTTTCAAAAAGATGAAGCCTGACCTGCTAACATAACAGCAGAAGTGATACCAGAGACAGAGAATGTGTCAATTTGTAGTGATGTCTTCTAGCTCAGCACATGAATGACAAATGTGTTTGTAATTCACTTGTTCTGTATTTAGAGACTTTTCCCCAGTCCTTCTTCACAGCAAATACTGGATCATGTTTTTTGATTGTGGAGGTCATATAGTACAGCATTTTAAGAGACTCCATTTTTTTATTTATATGAGAATAAATATGCAATGGATATACATAGGAACAGGCACACCTACTGTGTATCACCTTAGGGAAGCTGGCTGGTTGACATGTGATAGATAAACACTATTTGATAGATAAACACTATGAATTAACAGATAACAATAAATGAGTATTTACAGTTTATATGATTATTAGGTAATTGGTGTATTTACATCCAGTAAGGTCAAATCAACAGTTTACCAAGAGACTGAAATATGGATTTGGCTTGCTATTAAGCTTAAGTCTTATATAAATTGATAGGGAAAGGCTGTGTCCTGAAATCACAAGTAATATTGGATCAGGTTAATTTTATTAATTAAATTAAATTAATTAAACAGTTAGGTTAAAAATATTGGATATTGGATCAGGTCAAGAAACAAAATAATTGAAAATAGGCAAGAAGCTAATAATGATGCAACTCGTCCATACTTAGATATTTGGCCACAGATACTTATATGAAAATTTAGAGTTGTGTTAGGGGTAGGGGGATACATCAGAACAAACTCCAGATAACGACAATTAGGAAGACCCCTCATTACTGGCAGAAGAGCCCCTGTTACCATTAAGCCTAAGCAGCAGTAATACCCAATAGTTATCTGGATGGTTGATAGACCAGGAAGTCCTGGGGTTTTGTCTTCAACTGGTGGGGGGGGGGCTCAATTGAGAATAGCCCAACGTTCGGTTCTTTTTTGGTATGGCAGTTGAGCCTGTGGTCTTTGTTCTATTTTCTGCTTTATTCCTAACTGCTCAAACAGATCTGAGTCTTGGTTGGAAATTTGGAAGTCTGTACTGGATGATTATGGAGGGCTTGCATTCCAGGTGTAATAACTGGGTGGAAAGGAGTATTACAGGGCTCCTTTCCCTGAGCCAGCAGTTTCAGCACTAAAAATCTAGGTTTTGAATCTTATTCTAAAATCTCCCCTGTTAGTCAGTCATAGAAAAATATGCAAAATGGGCAATCAGCAGACTGAAAGATTGTGAATATATACATTATTTATCTTGAACAACTCTACTTGTGTGCCTTCAAATTTACTGCAGCTAGTATCTGAATCTGATTCAAATAGCAACTTGATTTTTTTATGACTTCATGTGTTTGGGGGATGCAGATGACTAGTTTTGTAATTATTTAGATATGTGGAAAGGGGAGGGAGGAAGTGAATAAAATCATGCTTTGTCATATCTCTGTGCCAGTCTTATTACCATACTGGACCAAGAATTGTCATAGTAATTATCTCTAGTGCATTCTTCATTTCATAAAGCTACTGAACAGTGACTCTTCTCTGGATTTTACTAGATTGAATTATGACCCCAGGAAAGGCAGGGAGGTGTTGCCTTTCTCATTTTGTGTGAGTTTTAATATCTGGGAAGAGTCAAGACAAATGTTTAATCAAAGTCTTACTGGGTACAAAAATGCAGAGCCAATATGTATTATCTATGAAATTTGAAAAACACTAGCCAGTGTCCTAAGGTTATGAGTTTGCCAGAGCCTGCATAAAGAACATGGTGGAGGCAAGCTGGCAGACGCAAGAATTTCTCCTACATATTTATTATATGGAAATATTCTCTCTCTCTCTCTCTCTCTTTCTCACACACACACACACACAAAAACAAACAAACAAACAATGGGGTCAGGGCACAGTCCTATTGGCAAACATGGTAGATTTCAGCAGAACCGGGAGAAGGAGATTCCACCTCCCTGCTACTGTTTGTACGCACCTAAAAATTCAGAAGCTTGGAAACATTACATGTCATTTGGCCTCAAGTTTGCCTTTATGCATTTGATTGTCTATACACATCACGATAGTCATCTTAAATATGGGCAGCCTCCTTCCAATGGCAGCCATTTAAATGTCTCCCATGATATGGTCTCAAAATTCCAAATGTGCCTACCAATTTTAAAAAATCCTAATTTATATAATAATTCTGGAATTAAAACACAGGTCTAAATGTTTGCACAAAGAGAGCAATTGTTCTGAGGGGACAATCAGTTGTTTAATTGAAGCTGAGGATGAAGGAAAGGGATTTATTTTTGATAAAATGATCACTCTGTCATTTCTGTGATCCTAACAAAAAGGAAACTGTGCCACTATGCTGTCTTCTAGACTTTTTTTTAAAATGATTTTTTTTCCTTGTGAAAGTATTCCTTTTTCATTTCTTGTGGAAGTTCTCTGAGAGATGGAGAGCGCTTTGCTCTCCACCTCTGGTTTGTAGGGTAGCTTACTAGCACCATCAGAATTTATGTCATTGATATATGACCAAGTGGGATTTCTTAACCTGCTATTCCATTTATATCCAGTAGTTAGTTGATAATATTGTGGTGATGTGTCTAAACAGGAGATGAGATGGTCAAAGAAGGTGGGTGGAGATGACTTAATATTATAAGAGAACAAGCCAGGTCTCTGTGCTAACAGCAAAGAACAACTCTGCAGTTTTGTTGATGAGATTGGACGGCTGTTCTTTGCAAAGTCCTATGGCTCCAGTCCTCCTAGAATCAGTATGCAGGAGAGCAGTATCTGTCAGAAGTGGCAGTGAGATCTTCTCAGGTTGAAGAGGTGATAGTAGAAATTCATCCTCCTGGGCTGGAACATCGGCACTGATGGAAAGACAACTCCCTTTCGCCTTCTGATTTCTCCTTCAAGTTCACAACCTCATTCTCAGGATTGTCAAGCCCCAGGGCTTGGCTCATGTTCTCCCGTCCTCAGGGCAAGGGGATGAATCTCAGGCAAAAAGTGTGTGTGTATGTTTTCCACACTAGTTAAACTTGATGTTTTTGTTATTTAGATGATGTGCTCTGTAAAACTGTGGATAATGCTTAATTTATCATGCTTAATGGAATCATGAGGTATTGCCCCTTACAATATCATCAGGGTCTGCTTCCTCTTACATCCCAAGGGATCTTTCTTTTGTCTCAGATTTTGCCTTTTGGTCTTAGGCTCTGCAATCTCAGCTCCTACCATAGTCTTGATTTGGCAACGCAATTAATCTCCAAAGAGAGAGTTCAACCCAGATTCTGACACCCTTGCTTTGGTTGTTACTCCATTTATGATATGTCGGGTGAGAGCACTAGATATCCTTTTGATATCAAATAATTCGGCCTTTGCTTGATCTTTCTCTGCCACCCTATTCCATGTGTTTGCAGAGGTCCACCGGACAAGCACGAATTGGGCGTGGCCGTTAATAGGTAAACATTCCAAACCTCTTTCAGGCAGGCAACTTAAGCCTCTCTGTTGCTTTAGGGAAAAACCTCCCTGCAAACCGGCTTTGCTCAGTGCATAAAAAGCCATATAGCCAAGAGCCAAGTCATTCCTTTATGTCAGGCCATCAGCGTACTGGCCACGCTATTGTCGTTAAGTGCTAAGCTAATCATGCAAAACCTGGCCTTTTCCAAATCCTTTTTCCAGCTCCAAATTTCCTTTGTTCTCACCGAGCATAGCATAGCCTGTAGGCACACTCCACCCTATAAAAAGTCCCCACTTTTGGGACTTCCTTGGACTACTTTGGACTTCCATCCGGCCTTGCTGCCGGTTGTCTAAGGAAACTCTCCTCAGCGAACCACGCTGAGCTTTTTTTCCCGGAACCCCATCTTTCTCTCCAGGACTACGAGACCAGGTGTCGTATTACCCGCTCCCTTAAAACTCTCCATTCCGTTTCTAAATTAGTTAGTATTTGTCGTGTCTTTTGTGTTGCTTGTTTTTAATAAAATGTTATTTGTTACTTTTAAAACCTTGTCTAGCCACTCTCTGACCTGACGCTGTATACATAGGGTTAAAGATCTCAGCTAAAGTTACCCTGCTTCTCGTTAGCTTAAGAGAGTGCTCGAGCTTAATTTCCCCAACTTGTGCATTTATTTGGCTATTTGGGCGCCCCTCCCAGGACCCCCAACATACAGGGTAACATGGTGTCCCTTTTCTTTGCATGCACAGTGCCCTTGCCACCAAGCTATCGACTGGCTACCTGAATTTTGAACCAAATGGCATGATTTCAAATGAAAAATGTACTATCTTCTTTAATTCTGGCTGCAGTTTACTGTCATTGAACACAATACTCTGGTAAATCTGTTTGGTAAATTGCCTATTACTAGATTAAGCTTTCACAATGTTTCATATATGCAGCTGGCCAAAAGACGATTGGATAAATCAGATCCTTCTTGAAATCCCGCACTGATCAAATGGATTATCTTTCTAGCATGAGGCAAGACTCCTGGGTGCTACAGAAGCAGCTCTTTGGCTGGAGTTTATTTTCACAGTGGGTGCTTTATCCTTAGTTCAAAGGCTATCTCTGTACATATATGTTCAATGTCAGCAAAAGACATTCTTCAGCCCCAAGCAAAGACTCTCATCAAAAGCTCCCTGTGGATCTTCCACAGTGTTTCATAGGATGTTGGGATGTAACTTTCCTAGGGGCAGCATGTTTGTTTGTTTGGTTAATTTATATCCTGCCTTTGTCCCAGCATGAGACCCAGAGTGGCTTACAACAAATTAGAAGAAGATACAGGTAAAGTGAAAAAAATTAAACAAACAATTTTTAAAAGTGTGAAGTTAAATGAGTTTAAAACGTATTTAAAACACAATAAGAAAGATAAAAGCATGGCACACTCCATTAAATGACATTTCTTCCACATGAATTAAGAGTCAAACTCCTACTGGAAAAAAAAAAGTCTTTGCCTGTCAGTGGATAGAAAGCAGAGAGTGGACCAAATGAACCTCTTATGGGAGAAGATTCTACAATCTGGGATCAGCTACTCAGGTGGCTCTGTTCCATGTCCTCACCAAATATGCCTGTGATGGTAGCTGGACTGAAAGAAAGCCCTCCTCCAAGGATCTTAAAACTCAGGCAGGTTCATACAGGGAGAAATGGTCTTTGAATGGTCTGGACCCCAAGCTATTTAGGGCTTTAAAGCTCATAACCAGGACTTTGAACTCTGGCCAGAAATGGACCAGTAACCAACTGAGTTGTTTAAACAAGGGAGTTATATGTCACCTGTAACCAGCTCCAGTTAGATAGATCTCCTGAAGTTTTTGAACAGTTTCCAGACACAGCCCCATATAGAGTGTTTTACAGTAATCCAAAGGGGGAATAATCAGGGCATGTTGTTACCCTGATTTCTGGGGGTCCCGTGAGGGACACCTAAATGCGCTCCAAAATTATACTAGTTGGGGAAATTAGCAAAGAGCACAAGCTAGCAATACGAGAGGCAGGGCAATGGAGTGAGATCTTTCACCCAATGTCTACAGGGTCAGGCCGAGTCAAGGAGCAAACAGAATTGAAACAATAATTGTGGTTTTTATTAAAATACAGTCAAACAGTGTATGTAGCACACTCACTCAGATAACTAGAGAAATAAAGGTTGGAGTGGGATAGAGGGATTTTTAGAGGAGTTGTTGGTTTGGGTAATACTACACCTGTCCTGAAGCCCGGGTAGTCTGCAGCAGAAGTTCGGAGGTATGGAGTTCTCAGTATGTGGGACTGAGGGGAAGGCTCGCCAAGCAAAGCGGCAGCAAGGCGGGATGGAAATCAGGAGTGATCTGAAGAAGCTTTCAAAGTCAGGGGTTCTTATAGGGGAAAATGTGGCTGTAGGCTAGTCTGTACTTGGGGAAAACAATGAGTTTCGGGCTGGAGACAAAGCCTCCGAAAGGTCAGAATTTAGCATGATTAAATCCAAACTGACAATAGAGTAGACAGTATGCAAATGCAGAGTGCTTGACAGATGAGGATTCTTCTAATCAAGCTGCCTGCTCGGAGCAGGGAGTTCTTTGTAAGTATCGTGCATACATAATAGAGTACTTGCCTTTGAGGTCTCCTGAAGCGGTGGGATGGCTATTTCTGGCCTGCCTATATTTGTGTGGAATATTACAGCGATTAGCAGCTGTGCCTGTCTGTGAGCTTATCCGGGGGATTTTGCAGCACATGGAGAGGAATAGGTAAGGAAGGCCGAATTATTGATATCAAAGTGATATCTAATATCCCACAAGTCCGGGCTAGAAACTACAGTAACAATGTGTTACCGTAGCCAGATCTGACAGATCTGACATGAGCATGTTGTTTCATTGGCATATATATGCTTCCCTAATATGGGAACAAAATTACCAATTGGGTTGCTTGTGCAAATGGAACAGTTCTGTGTACATCTGTGTTATTTGGCTTTAGGCTAACCGTGCTAATGATGATGGCCACCAACTAGGGGTTTAGGTGCATTCATGGAAGATAATTCTATGGCTAAATGCTTACTAGTTAAGACAATCAGTCAGAGCAACGTCCAGGGTTCAGATGCTATATGTGTCCCATCTTGGAAGAAATATGGGATATTAAGTAAATCAATCAATATGACCTTCATTTGTAGGGGAAGCAACAAGAGAAGACACTGCTGTCTTTCTTTCCCACTTGTGTCCTTTTCAGAGTCTGGTTGGCCACTATAGAAAGGGGTGGGAGAATGCTGGACTACATGGGCCTTTGATTAGAACCAGCCATGCTCCATACAATGCTCTTACTTTCTCTGTATATAGCCAGGCTTACTCTTTCAGCTGAAGAGCAACCCTGTGCTCCTTTCCCCCTCCTTGCCAATATCCCCAGTGCCTGGTCATGAGTATCCCACAATAGGCCTCAAGAAAGGAGACCATCATCATCTGACCATTTCAGCTAATGTGTCTTCCTTGTACTTATTTCCAGCTTGAACAAAAGATAAACATTTCCATAAAGAAAGGATTCAAGCAATTCCTTTCTCAGGAAAATAATACATTTCTCTATGCAGAAGAGCCTATGGAAACAGTACCGATGCAGACTCTGTGGAGCATAAATAAAAGGGTAATTCTTTTACGTTGTGTCTCTTCTTGCTCTCACCCCCACTTTAGCCCTGGGGAGAAGAAGGTATGAAAAGCACTGCACACATGCTATCCATTATGCGGGAATACACTGGGAAAGCATATTCATCTGCATTCAAGCATCTCTAATGCCAAAAGAATTTGTGATGCAATCATTTTGTAGAAATATTTTAAGTCATAGGAACTTGTACTTAAGAATATGTGTCCCAAGGCACTAATAGCATGTGTTGACACAGAGAGCCAGCCTAATCTAGATCTGCTAATGTCTTCTAATAATGAATGGATTACCATTAAACTGGAAAGTTAAGGAATGTATCAGGAAAGAAAAAAAATCAAGAATTAGTGATAGTTTATTATATATACGTCAAGGAAAAGAGGGATGAGGGTTCCCCAATTTAGAAATGTATTACTAGGCTTTGCAGTTGAAGAAATTATTGATTTTGAATTTGACTCTAAAAAATTGATGTGAATAGAGAAATATTTAAATAATATGGAATTTAAGCCATTGTTTGGAGGAAATTGGAACAAAGTTTAATAGTATAATAGAGGGTCTGTTGAGGTCTACTTGGGTGGTTTGGAAGAAACAGAAGAAGAAATTGTATGTGCAAAATTATAAATGGTACCCAACAGAATATTTGAATATGGAAAGAGATCAGGGAAAAGTAGAGTCATTTTTTAAAAAATTAAAGAACAAAGGTTACCAAATAATAGGGCTGTTATCTGAGAACTCAGGGAAACCCTTTAAGATTGAAAAGTTATTTGATATAATTGAGAAACAATTTTGGCTTCAATTAGTTGGGATCCAGAAGAGGATGCTAGAAATAAGGGTACATGGAGAAAGTCAATACTGCTGGGAAGATTTAGGGCCTTTCCTCACTACATGGAATAGTGCTATTCCACTTTCAACATGCTATGAAATCCTGGGGTTTGCAGTTTAACCAGAAAGCAATTTAGCCTCAATAAAGAACCCTAGTGGTGCAGTGGTTAAATGCCAGTACTGCAGCCACAAGGTTGTGAGTTTGATCCTGCCGGGTTCCAGGTTGACTCATCCTTCCATCCTTCCGCAGTTCAGTAAAATGACTACCTAGTTTGTTGGAGTCAATGAGCTAACATATTGTAAACCACCTAGACAGCACTTAGCTGATAAGCGGTATAGAAACACACATGCTATTGCTAAACTACAGACCTCAGAATTCCACAGGATGTTGTTGTCAAGTCAGAGACCAGCCCAGAGAAGGGAATGTGAGAGCCAGCAAAGTCCAGCCAGGAGGAGACAAGCAAGCACTTTACACAAGGGAGTTCATTTACCAGAGCGTCAAGCAAAAGCCATAATCAGAGTTCCAAAGGCCAAGGGTCAAGAGATCAATTCAAGGTAGCAGGAACCAGGTGCTGGGACCAAGGAACAGGCAAGAGGAGGGCTTGAAAGAAGTTTGCCACAAGCAAAGGAAAGCTTCCAGGCAGGCAGTTATATAGCCCAAGACACAGGTGTGGCTAGTCACTGCTTCTTGAAATTAATCAAGGAAGCCTCCCTTTGCTCAGCTCTCTTGAGTCTCCGCCTTGTTTGTGGGCTGATTGGCACAGGCTCCAAACTATCTTCAGAATCGGATCCCTGTTGCCCTGAAGGAGCAGGCAGAGGAACGACCGAGCCTGCTTCGTCCATGGCAGCAGGGGGAGCTCTTGAGCTGCAGGACTCATCTCCAGCCAGAGCCACAGGGACCAACAGCTGCTGCTCATCAGCAGCAGCTCTGACAGGGGCTTCAGTTGTCACACTATCCCCCCCAGGACCCTCCCCATCCCGTGCTGGAGGGCCCGGCTTGTGGGGATAGCGGCAATGGAAACTGGGGATGAGCTGCAGGGCATGGACATCAGAGGCAGCCTCCCATGACTGCTCCTTGGGCCCATACCCTTTCCAGTCCACTAGGTACTGCAACCAATGTCGCCGCCGGCAGGAGTCCAGAATCTGCACCACCTCATATTCCAGCTTCCCATCCACAAGGACAGGTGGAGGAGGTGGAGCCGCAGACCGGTAGGGGCTGCCAGGAGCGTCCCGGGACAGCAAGGACACGTGGAAGACCGGGTGGACCTTGAGAGAGGCAGGCAACCGAATCCGGTAGGCCACCGGCTTAATCACCGCCTCCCCTGGAAAAGGCCCCACGAAACGGTGGTCCTGCTTCCGCACCGGGCGCTGGGTCGGCAGGTGGTGGGTCGAGATCCAGACAAGGTCCCCGACAGACAATGTCAGGCCAGGCCACCGATGCCAGTCAGCAAAGTGCTTATACTGGTCCTTCGCCACCTGCAACTGGTCCCGGAGCACTTGGTGGACAGCCTGGAGCTCCTTCAGGAACCAGTCCACTGCCAGAACAGGAGAAGACGGAGGAGCCACCGGAAGGAAGCACGGATGGAAGCCATAGTTCGCGTAAAAGGGCGACATCTGGGTGGACACATGATGTGCATTATTATAGGCGAACTTGGCCAAAGGCAGGAGGGCCGCCCAATCGTCCTGCTGGAAGTTCACATAGCAACAGAAGTACTGCTCCAGGACGGCGTTCACTCACTCCATCTGGCCATCTGCCTGAGGATGGTGGGAGGAGGACAGGTGCAGTTTCACCTTCAGGCTCCAAAACAAGGCCTGCCAAACCCGGGCCATGAACTGCGGGCTCCGATCTGACACCAAGTGCTCGGGCAGGCCATGAAGCTGGAAGACTGTGTCCAAAAAGAGCTGCACAGTCTCCTCGGCCAAGGACAGAGCAGCACAGGGAATAAAATGGGCCATCTTGGTGAAGATGTCCACCACCACCAAGATGGCCGTAGCCCCCTGCGACAGCGGCAGGTCCGTCACAAAGTCCAGCGAGACTGAGTGCCAAGGATGGGGTGGTGTTGGAAGCGGCAGCAGCAGGCCTGCCGGCTTGGCTGGAACATGCTTGGACCTCTGGCAAACGGGGCAAGAGTCCACATAGTGCTGAACTTCTGTTGAAGGCAGTTCAGGCAATTCAGGCAGTTATTGCATTTGGATGGAAAGGTGGATAGATGGCAATATTATATTTCAGAATATATAATATTTGATTTTATAATAGAAAGAAGAATGGGATATATGGGTCAATCAAAAGGAGATGATTGGCTAAGGAACTAGAATAAACTAATAGAAGCAATTAAAGAAGAGGAAGGGCACAAAATTATAAAAGATACAATTGATATGACTCTCCACATCAAAGAAAAGGGGTTTTAAATAACAGTTAACTTTGTTCCCTAGGGAGGTGGAGAGGGAAGGGAGAGAAGTGTTATAGTTGTAAGAACATTAATAAATAATGTATGTATGTATGTATGTATGTATTTATATATGTGTGTGTGTATATATCTGTTAGTCATATGTGAAGTATTAATGGTTTTGTACTAATTTCTGGAATATCATCTATCTATCTATCTATCTATCTATCTATCTATCTATCTATCTATCTATCTATCTATTTTGTAGTCATTCCAATAAACACATTTTTTGAAAAAGGATTACTATTAGATCACTACAGCCGCATTCTTCATCTTCTTCTTCTGTTTTTTAAAAACCAACTTGTAACTTGGCCTCCACCAAACTCTGCCCAAGGGTGTCTCCTCTGAAACCAATCCTAAATCAAGTATGTTGAGAAAAGAAGGGAGAGAGTTCTAATCTTGAGGGTCTGTATTATCAGTGAACACCTCTCCCCAAGACTGAATACATCTCAGTTGGCAGAACTCATTTTTGGCAAGTAGACAGAAAAGTCAGAAGAAGGAAAGAGGGATGACATATATGTGAACTGCACTGTGGTCAATGTCAAGGAAGGAAGGAAAGCATGAAGGCACTGTAGTGGTTCCCAGGAGTATTAATAGACACTGAAACAGCTGGAGGGAAACATACAGCCTCTACCTTCTTCACAAATCAGCTCATAGTAGCTCATGTCTCCCTTAGCAACTGACAGCCTGCTTCACATGGCCTGCTTCTTACATCCCTATTTCTCCAAAATACGAGCAAATGAATGGAAAGGGTGGATGGGTGCATTAAAAGACTTGGGAGGATCTTCCTTTGTTTTGCTGTTCCTACAGCTCTTGAGACCCACCAGCTGGAGCCTGTCTCTTTACCAAAGGCACAGAATTTGTTTTGAGCACTAGGACTGAATGGAGGTCCTAGTGCATAGGTCCAGGTAAGTATTTTCTTTGAAGCCATTTAAATTTGGCACCAGGAATTAATACTTGCACTACTTAGAGCTGCTATTTAGTCCATTGAGCATATATTGCTGTCAAATGAGATTGCCTTTTATCTTCTTAATAACTCAAATATTCTTCCTCAGCAGACACTAATGGTTGAAAAATGCTTATGTAAGAGTCCACTGCATATACCAACCCTACAAGCTAGAGCATTATGCATGGCTCTACCTGTTAGAAATTCTTGTCACTGCTTTACATAGAAGCCCCTAGATTTGTAAGCTTCAAGATGTCCTATAGGGCTGGTTTGGGGACTGGGAAACTGCCTACTAAATCTTCAGTTGTAGATAGTTTCTGCTTGTCCTCCCATTTCTCTGTTTGACAGAATTTTTGGAATGTATCACCTAAGCTGCTTAGCTTGTGGTGCTCCAAAGTAATAATCTCTCCAGGGTCCATATTAGAAAGGTTTATATTTTTTCAAAAATGAAGAGGGTGGAATGAGAGAGACATAAGTAGAACTCAGGGTATAATAAATACAAAATATTTCCTAGGTAGCCTAAACATGTGTAAACTAAATGCCCTCATGCATGCCAGGTTGGGTAAATATTCATAACGTTCAGAAAAAGACAATCCAAGAATAACACTCTCTATTATCATCTTGGAAGATGAGTGGCTGGGAGACTGATAGCTTGAGATAAGTCAGCCAATGGGAAGGGACTATGGCACAGAAAATGGGGCTCATATGCTTAAGAGACTGCCATAGCTGGCTATCAGAGAGAGGTAGAAGGACAAGAGCTGAAGTCTCATTCCTGAAAATACAGGATTCTGCTGTTGGCATCAGTGGCTGAACAGCTGCAGGGCATAATTTCCCTTCTGCTGGAACCAGAAAGTTTTTTTGTTTTTGTTTTTGTTTTGCATTTTGCACATTGAGGGAATTCCCAACCAAGACTGTCTAGGAGAACAGAGTCTTGGGTCCAAGGAAGTTTTAAAAGAGACAGGTAGGGATTGTACATAGCAGTGCAAGAGCTTGGTTACTCATAATTGACATCTGGTGACTTATGGCAACCCCATGAATATCATGGGATTTTTTTGGGGAAGAATACTCAGAGGTAGTTTGCCATTGCCTTTCTCTGACTAAGAGTATGGTAGCCAGTATTCCCTGGTTGTCTCCCTTCCAAGAATTATCCAGGCCTGAGTCTGCTTAGCTTCTTAAGATCAGAGAGGATGTGGTATCTTCAGGGTATTTAGGCAACTCTTTCAGTGTCTGCTAATTACTCAGTGTGCACTCTGGTGTAAGAGCTGGAGACTGGCTCTTGGAACACAGTCAGTAAATGCAACAAAAATTGAACTTTTTGTAGCTGGCCAATCAGATGGCATCTGCTCCAAGGGCATGGTGGGAGAATGTAAACTGACCTAACTTTAAAGGCCAGTGGTAACTAATACTACCATAATATAGCTCTGGGCATTTCACAAGTTAACCATATAACTTTCCAAGTACTGTGTTGCCTATTTTAATTTTAACCTGCTTTGTTCTCCTGCACCCTAGAAAATGAGTTTCTGATTTTTAAAAAAAGTGTCTTACTGTAATATATGCAGAATTGCTGTGCATGAGGCCAGAGCACAAGGCAAATATTCTAAAGCTTGTTAAGCATTCCTACAGGTCATTTATCAATGTCATGCCGAGGAGAAGAACATCCCTGCAGCTGCTCAGCCACTGATGCCGGGAGCAGAATCCTGTATTTTCAGGAACAAGACCTTGGCTCAGAGTTGCCTGGAGCTATTAAATATCCTCTTTCCATTGTATAGTAGAAGTGGGCTTCAGCGGATTCAGCCACAGAAACGTGACTGGGTGTTGCTTGACCTCTTGAAACTGTTACAGAAAAGAGAGAGAGGCTTAGTACAGAAGTATCTTTTAGCCAACAAAGCATATGACATGTTTTGTGGTTTAGGGGGAAAATGCCTTCAAGCAAGAGACTGAGAGACAGTTGTCATAAACAACTGGGATCTAATGAAATAACATAGAGGGAGTAGCATGGCAACAGCACCCGTCCTGGAACTGAGGGGTGTTCCTGCTGTAATAGATGCAGGATCTCAAGTGAGCTGAGGTCTCATGATGGATTTTTTAAAAAGAATGTGTGTCCTTTCCTAGTTTCCCATAGGAATATTGCTTAAAAATAATAATTGGTAATGATCATTCATGAAAAGAACTTCGCCTAGTTTTCTAATTATTTTAAGGCTATGCTGAAACATGGACCTAAAGTGCACTTACCATGCTGTGGTTATTGTTGTTGTGTGTCTTCAAGTAATTTCCAACTTGTGGCAACCCTAAACTGAACTATCATGGGAATTTTCTTGGCAAGATTTATTCAGAGCATGTTTGCCACTGCTCTTCAGTCATTGTGATTCTAGGTTCTATCAGTTGGAGTACAGTGCCCAGGTCAAGGAAAGTAATAGTACCGCTGTATTCTGCTTTGGTCAGAGCTCATCTAGAATACTATGTCCAGTTCAGGGCATCACAATTCAAGAAGGATATTGACAAGCTGAAACATATCCAGAGAAGGGTGACCAACATGGTAAAAGGCCTGGAAACCACATCCTATGAGGAGCAGCTTAGGGAGCTGAGTATGTTTAGCCCAGAGAAGAGAAGGTTAAGAGGCGACATGATAGCCATATTTAAATATTTGAAAGGATGTCATATGGAGGATGGAGCAAGCTTGTTTTCTACTGCTTCAGAGACTAGGACATGCAGCAATGAATTCAAATTACAGGGGAAAAAATTCACCTAAACATCAGGAAGAACTTGCTGAGAGTAAGAGCAGTTTAACAGTGGAATACACTACCTTGGAGAGCAGTGGAGTCTCTTTTTTTGGAGGTTTTTAAACAGAGGCTGGATGGCCATCTGTCAGGAGTGCTTTGTTTGTGTACTCCTGCATGGCAGGGGGTTGAATTTGATGGCTTTTGTGGTCTCTTCCAGCTCAATGATTCCTCTGAGCCTGAAAGGGTGATTTGCCCAAGCTTACCTATTAGGTTTCCTTAGCCAAGTAGGGATTCAAACCTGGTCTACTGGAGTCGTAGTCAAACACTCAAACCACTATTCCACTCTGGCTCTCATACTTGACCTTGTCCACTTAACTTGTTCTTACCTATCTTTGGGAGAAAGCTTCCCACACTCACCTACTTTCCTCTCTGCCTACCTGAATTACAATTCCCAGAGCTTGTTTATTTGCTTCTTTTTAGGGAAGAGTCTAGGCCAGTCTTTCAGTGAACTGGAATGCTTAGAGTGACAACAATGTTGTGTAGAAAGGAGACTTCCTGGTTTCTTTTGAAACTTTTTTTATTCTCTCCCACAGCAGCCATGAGCAGAATAGTCCAATATTGTTACAGTCATGTTGCATGGGGAAAGGGCTGAAGCACAGTGGATTATAACAGCTGTACATTGTTTGTTGTTGTTGTTTGTGTGCCTTCAAGTAGTTTCTGACATGAAGCTCAGTGTTATTCAATTTCCTTTCTTTTCCTTTCCTTTTTTAAAAGAGAAATGCAAGCAGGAGCAGTTGTTGATCACAACAGCAGCGCTGGCAGAAGGGGAAATAACCAACCTCATTCCTGAGGGACATTTTAAAATCACAATTGAAGCCATACTTTTATTGGAGTCCTGTGTTTCACCTATGACTGGGGAAAGCAAGTCAGGAACAGAATTTTGACTGAAATTCCACTGCTAAGATTTAGTCACCTCTCAGTGCCGCTACTGCAGCAATACACACCCCAACCCAAACCCATTTTTTAAACACACACACAGAAGTCTGTAGTTTGAGCATGAGGAATATTAAGCAGTGTTTTGAGATACTTCATAACATTGTAAGTGTATGTTTTTAAAAGCACACAGCTATTCCATAGCTGGTCAGTGGCTGGTTTAGATTTCCAACCAATAACCTCACATATAAAACTTACTCTAGATCAATTTCATTCAAGGACTCTCTTTAACCTTCCCTTAATCCAAATCTAGCACTTAATTCAATAGCTTGGAAATGTTACTTTTTTGGACTGTAGCTCATCATGTGGGGGTTCCAAAAATTGTAGCTGAAAAAGTGACTTTTCCAAGCTCTGCTGACCTACATATAGCAATCATGTGTTCCATTAGCATAGGGGCAGATAGATGCCATGCAGTTTTCCTGTCAACAAATCTTCAGATGAAAATTCCAAATCCAACTGAGATTCTGAAAGTGTGTAAAAGTTTCATTATTCTTAAGTTTTGGGGTCCACCAGCCCAATATTCAAAATATGGCCTGCCCAGGTATAATACTGATTCTGGCTGGCTCCAGCGAATCTCCCAAGATTTGGACATCCCATATAGAAACAGTAATACAGGTATCTATATTAGCCCAGGCATCCTCAAGGCATGATTTACAATTCAAGACTCATTCTTTTCCTCATGAAGACAAGGCAAGGCTGTTTGGGAGCTAAGTAAAACATAATGATTTTCCATTCTCTGCTTGGGCACTGAATTAGAGATACCTCAGTGGAAAGAAAAATAAAAATAATGTTCCATAGTAATAATCCAGATTTCTATTTGAATTGTGGAAGCACTTACATTGGAATCTATTTACTTTGTGTAAGTAATTAACCTTCCTTGCCATGAGAGGAACACAGGACAAAGCAAAGCATAACAACAGGATCTGCCATTTCTGTGCTAGGTTTTGCCTGTACCTTTCTGAGCCTTGTCTTTATAGACTAAAATGATAAAAAGCTTAAAGCTGAGCCTCACTGGAGAGCCCAGTACCAGATTCTGTACTAATGTGGTCAAGATTTCAAGTTGCTTTCTGAAAGAGAGGTCTACAAACACCATCCTAGTGAGTCGGTTCTATATACAGAGAAGGGCAATACTCCTGCATCCCAGGAGTATTGTTGCCATGCTGCTCAGTTTTGGTAATGCAGTTGAAATGGCAAAAGAGCCACTATTTCACTTTAAAACAAGGTATCTGCTCCCTGTGTTTTAAAGTGAAATCAGTATTATTCTTGTTGTTGTCACTGTTGTTGTCTTGGTTTTGGTTTTGCAGCAGTGGAAGGAAGTAGCCTTAGTGAGTTCAGGAGGGGACAACATGTCACCATACACCCAGCAGTTGTCCCAACCTGCTGTACATACTTTGAGAATAAACCTTGCTAAATTCAGTATGACTTGCTTCTGACTAGACATGCGTAGCATTATACTGTAAGTCAATAGTCATACTGTATTAACAAATCTTGACATTCTCATTATTGCATATGGATGCAGAAGATGCCAGGAATGCTCAAACCCACCATTATCAGTTCATTTAGGATGAACTGTTCTACTAGTAGGCCTTCCACATTCACGAGGGATAAGGACAGAGGTCTCTTGCGAATGTCAAAAAATCACAAAAAATTCCTCTGGCAGGTGCCCTCTCTCCATGCTCCTGATGGCTGCTAGGGCTCACTGAGGGCAGCTCAGGGCATGCAGGGAATAGGCGATTGCTCACCTGTATGGTCCTGTGGGCCTCCTCTGGAGCACCCATGCTGGCGGTGCCTGAGGGTGTGCAGGGAACGGAGGATTGCCTGGCCTGCACATTCCTGCAAGTCTCCTTCAGAGCACCCGTGTGGGTGGTGGCCAAGGGCATGCAGGCAACGGGCGATCACTCTTCTTGCATGTCCCTGTGGGCTGCCTCTGAAGCGCTCATGCTGGTGAGGGCCCAGGCTGTGCAGACAATGGGTGATCGCCCAGCCTGCACCTCTGCAGGCCGCCTCCAGAGCAACCTGCGTTGGCCCAGGCTGTGCAGGCAAAGAGCGATCTCCCCACCCCACCCCCGCACATCCCTGCTGGCTACTGCCAGCCTGCCCTGGCAGGCAACCGGAGAGGGAGTGCAGGGAAGGGATGATCTTTCCCCTTCCTGCCCCTGAGCAAAAGGCCAGGCAATAGGACGGGGAGAATGGAGGGGAAGCAAGCCCCCACCATGAATAATCAAATCTGAGAAAGTGAAACCTGTGCATGTGGAGGGCCTACTGTATATTGTACTCTGTTAGTTTCATTTTTGCCTGGAGATTATAACACAGTGTTATGTCTTTCCAGGTGCTGTACCATGCTTTACTACTGTTGGGTCATTTGGAAATTGATTCTTTTCTAACTTGAAATAATCTGTTAATGACCTCCAATCCTGCTATGGTTTAGTAAGCACTTCATGTGTTAACATCTCATTCTGCTTCATTGTGATATGGGAGTGTAATGGCCATGGTCTAGCTGTGGTTTCATTGCTCACTGCTTGGGGATCCCCCAGGGATCTCCAGTGGGGAACCACTCGACTCCTTCTGGTGGTTGAGCTAGCAGGATACCCTAGAGAACCACTGTATTTTTGTTCTCTATTCACTGACATTTTTTAAAAAACAATTTTAAATTACTGTTCTTATACAAGGAGAAAACAATAGTGCAGTTCAAATGTAATTCTAATAAAGATTTGTGCCCAGAGATATCCCTTGATTCAGGAAAAAAATATAGAATAAATATACAACGTTTTAAAGAGTAATACACAAAAGCAGAATGGGGCAAATATTGATTCATAGGAAAAAACAGAGAAAAACATGGCAGCAGTGGCATGGTCAGTGTTCATCTTCCTGATGTGGGTAGGGAATGGGACTAGTGCCATAATAGAATCATTAAGCAATTTCATGATTGTGCAAATACAACCTCTCTCTCCTTTTCTTTTTAAAAAAGCAATCATGGAGTAGATGGTATAACAAACAGGGTGGTGTAAATGGCATTGTCATATTTCGAGTATAAGAAAGCAAACATGGGAACTAACACCACTGAAGTGCAAATGCACTGATGGTATGAGAGAGTGCATTGCAATCTGTTATACTTCCAAGTACAGGAAATGTGGTTTTTCACATAGAACAATCCGAAACAACTGACTTGTATGATAAGAACCTAAAACTAATGTGAAATCAGAACCTTGCCATCACTTTTTAAAAGGGAGAGGGGGCTGATGATTAGTTCCAAACATTTGCTTTGCTTTGCCACGCTACAGCTTCAGAAATCTGGCAAGTGTTAAAATATGGTGGTGTACTACTTTTATTGCAAGGTGAATGGTTTTTAAAACTAGTGGTTCATTATCACAACAACAGCCTTGAAAACTTGCAGTAGCTAACACCAACACTACCGTTCATCTGGATGATGAAATGACCACCTTTTTATAACAATCTGTGAGTGAGCATTCAGGTAGCTAGAGCCTGTCTATTACCCCTGAATTAGGTTTTCTCCATGGTGCCTTACCAATCTTAAAAGCAACTCTATTGGGTTTTGGGATGAGTTCCAGAGGCTAAATTAGTCAATAACTCTAGGAGTAAAGTGGATGCTACTATATATGGATGGGAAAGGTCCTCCCTCCCTTTATCCAGAAAATTGACTTAAGTAAACTTTCAGTACTAAGGAGGCAAGGGGAGGAGAAGACAAACTCTTTTTGCTTTTAATTTTTAATGAGCTGGCATCTAAGAGCAGAGTACAGCTGTAAACCTATAAAGCAATTCAGTTGGTATTCTCTGGCTTGACTTGTGGCACGACAGTAATTTCAAATGTGCATACTCAATTAAAAAAAAAAGTCAGATCATCATCTTGGGACAACTGAAAAATTCATGTTTGTAAGGACTGTTAATCATATTGAACAAAACATTTCAAAATCCCATTCATCCCCTGTCTTGGAAAGAAGTGCTAGTATTATTACTGCTACCACTGCCTGACATAAGTTATAACCAGGGCAGGGTGGGCAAAGTACTGGAGGTGGATTATGATGTGCAAAGTGCTTAGCTGCTCAAGAGTTGGCTTCAGGCTGCAAGGGCTTTGGCCAAACTATCCGCTGGTGCATCCACTTCTCTTTTGGTGGATCTTGGTGGGCTTATATGATAAGCTATGCTGGCTAGAACAAGCATTGGATTGTTGTTGGCTGTCACTTTAACTTCACATAAGGCCTCAGAATTATGCTTCATTGGGACATAGGGACATTCTAGGAAATTAAAATGGCAGCAGGACTCAAGACTGCTGCTTTGAGACTGAGGGGAAAAAACATTAGTAGTGAGACCCATCAAGGAACTGGAGCCCTGGCAGCTGCCCAGGAATACCAGATATTGGTACTTGATCCTTATGTTGATTTAACACAATAACATGAAAATGTGACTGGTCTGCATAGGAAGTAGATACCTACTTCCAGTGATGTATTTAAGTCTTGTTGAATCTCCTTTGTTTCCATTTACCAAAAAAAAAAAAAATCACAGTTAATTTCCATTTACAGAAAAGAAAAAAAATTACATTATTTCTTTCTTTGGTTTCATATACATTCATATTTTTACCCAATCCAGAACTCTTTTCCATTCCCTTTCAAAGTTCTGGATAGGTTTATTTTTCAGTGAAAATGCTAACTTTTCTGTCTCTACCATATCCAGAACTTTTAATTTCCACTCTCCTAAGTCAATGCCTTTCTTTTCTTTCCAATATTGCGCATATGTCAACCTTGCAGCTGTTATCAAATATAACAGGATCTTCTGATGACTTCTTCTTTCTCTTTGTTGTCCTAACATATTTAACAAATAAAATTCCAGTATCATTTCAAAATTAATTTTACAAATTCTTTGAATTTCATCATGTATCCCTTTCCAGAACTTTCTTGCCCTTCTACAAGTCCACCAGATATGAAAAAAGACCCAATTTTTTCATTGCACTTCCAACATTTCGCACTCTCATTTTTAGTTATTTTTTGTAACCTTTCTGGGGTCATATACCATCTATGAAGCATTTTATAAAAAATTTCTCTTAAATTTAAGTTTGGTGTAAATTTTCTGTTTGTTTTCCATACTTTCGCCCAAACTTCCAAATCAATTGGGTGTCCCACATTCTGAGCCCATTTGACCATTGTATCTTTAACTACTTCTGGTTCCATTTCTCTTTTCAACAATAGTTTATA
>CAOLHI010006487.1:0-31688 GCA_948474755.1 Ctenosaura bakeri
ACTTAGAGCAAAATGATGGGAGAGAGGTATTATTTTTGCAGTTCTGTGGTTGAAGTAATAGGATATGCTTTTTATGCATATCACATTAAATGTTCTAGTTTCTAGTTGCTTGTTTCTTTGGTTAGTCAAGTAGCCAGTTTATAAGACAGTCTCAAAACATTGTTTATTTAGTTTTTAATCAGTGAAGTATTCCTTCTCTAGCTCTGTTCCAGTGTAGCTCTAACTGTATACAACAGCAGTGGGAATCGTATGGTCTTTCAGGTGTAATTGGAGTGCATTTCTTAGCTAGCATTCCTTACCATTGGTTAATGCTGGCTGGAGTTTGCAGTTTATTGTAGGGGCTGCACATTTCTACTCCTGGTATAGAAACTAGTCATGGTGGATGGCTGGAGTAACACTCGGTTTGCTCATCTAAAGGTCTGTGTATAGAATGTCACAGTTGAACACAATATATAGAGCAAATAGGTATAATCCATGTCATGGAAGTTAAGTATTGTATAGTTTAGGTAATTTCCGAGCTACGCTTTTATAGTGCTATTATTCCACTTTCAACATCCTGTGGAATCCTGGGGTTTGCAGTTTAGGGAGGGACATTTAGAATTCTCAGCCAGAGAACTCTTGGGCCTCAGTAAACTACAAACCCCAGAATTCCACAGGATGTTGAAAGTGGAGTAATAGCGCTATAACGGTATAGTGTGGAAACTGGCCTTAGTCTTGTATGCACTGGATTCTGTGGGTCCAATCCACATCAGGAGTTTGGTCAGGGATGAATATGATCCTTTTTTCCTGCTGCATGCTTGATCTCTTGCCTTACAGAACACTCTGCAAGTTCTTCATTTATATTCGTTCTTCAGTTTTCTGCCCAAAAAATCAACTCAAGGTGGTTTTCAGTAGCAGATACTATGATGGAACAGAGATTGATTACCTGTAATTGTGGTTCTTCAGCTGGTCATCTGTGTATGCATTCAGTTCTCTTTTCTTCCTGCCATAGCAATACAACTTGTTGTGTATTTTTTTTTCTTGCTATTGTGCTTTCTAAGAGACACGAATATGAATAGTGGGGTTTCTGCCCAATTTTTCATCTCTAGAATCTTTTAAATGAACTTTGTGTGTGTGATTACACAGAGGACCATTTAATGAATCACATTTCCAGTTAAAGGTACAGCAGGGGTCTTATCTGTGTGCCCATGTTCTGAGTAAGCATGGGGAGATGGTTTATGGTCTGGATTTCCTCACTTTTGAAGATGTGGCTCCAACCATAACATTTGGCTTTAAAAGTGGACAACTTGTGGCCCTGCGTATATTGCTGAACTGCAGGTTCTATGATTTGTCGCTATTTGCTATGCTTGCTATGGCTGATGGGAATTATAGTACAGCAAAATCTAGAGGGCCATAAGTTGCTCACCTCTACTTTAGAAAAAAAAGAGTTTGAATTATATATATATACATAGACATGTAAGTATATAGGACAAGAGAAAGTTGCGGCAGAGGGAGTGTTTTGTTTTAGAGCTGGACATTTGGAAATCTCTATTTCAAGATATATTTATTCAAATTAAAAATATTCCTGAAGCATAAGTGATATAGCTGCAAAGTCATCATTTTGCTGTGTTTTGAAATATGCACTGTTATCACAGAGAACAGATGTAAGTAAGCAAGATACCTCCTTAGTGAGCACTCTGTGTGACAGTTGTTTGCAGTGACTCACCAAATTTCCCAGCATGCAGAAAGCAGATCATCTCTTGATCTGTTTATTCCTTTTGTTGTTAAAGGAGCTTAAATAATTCTCCTTTCAAAAACATTTTAAAAGGTCATGTCTAAAAACTCTGTGTATGATCTTGAAAATAATCCTATTGATAAGGAAGTTTTTCTTACTAATAGTTATAAAAAGTTAAGCAAGTTTCCTGCACTTGCAACTGCATGTATGCAACGTTATTTATTTAGAATATTTATACTCTGCTCTTCAGCCACAAAGACTTCATAATGGCTTAAAAATTGTTAGTTTGACATTGCCTGCCCTCAGGCTTACCATCCAAAAATGACAAGACACAAAAGGAAAAAGGAATGGCAGTGGGAGGGACCACTGAGTCCATCAAATTCTGCCTCTTCTTCTCTCCCTCAGAAGCCAGGGCAGTGGCATTTGGGATGGAGGGAGGATCTTTCATTTGCTTCTGGGCACAGGCATGATGGAGCTGAATTGTTACAGCTGCACAATGCCCTGCATCCTGATGTTGATAAAAAAATGAATTCTGCTTTCTAGCTATGGAAACCTGTACAATATCACTTCTTTACATAGGAGACAAAAGAATCTGAGTTGTATTGGTAGATCAAAACTGAGATAAGTTTCTGAATGCTCCTAGTGCAGACACGGTGACAATACAGTTTAGAGATGGTAACACTAAGCTCTCTGTTCATTCTAGTGGTTTGCAACTTAATACAGGATGAGAAGTGCATTTCTGGACCTATGGCACATTAGAAGTCACATAGTGGTCTTGCAGAAGTCAAGCAGACCTGCTCTGGATAGTGCCAGGAAAGGAACTCAATACATGCCAAAATAAATGTAACAAATAACAATCTGCATCTAAATGCACATGCATTAGTGCATTTGAAGTGCATTGTATAGTACAGGTAGTTGTACCTGTTTGACTTTCATATATTGATTGAAGTCAACATATTGATATTATTACTACCATCATCCAGTAGCTATGTTGAAAGAGCTATTTGAGCAAGGAATTCTCAGATGAGGGGAACCACAAGTTTTTAGAGACATCCAGATAAACACAGAACCTGAAAAGAAACTTGTTCCTTTCCAAAAATGCACTCAGGTTGTGCAAGTAGGAGTAAGGATCATGAACTGAAAACCTTTTTCCTTTTGTTTGTTTGGTGGCGATGTGGACAGTAGAGGATATTTAAAGCCTTTATAAGGTTTGGAAATACTGCTGAAGTCTTATTTCCATCAGTAGATGTCTTTTTATTTAGAAGTAGCTGGGGAAGAGTAGAATAATTATTGTGGTGAGTGCAACTTACAGGGTTACTGTTTTGACTGATAAAGTTTTTGTCTAAGGCCATTTTCACACTACACTGTTGCAGTGCTATTATTCCACTTTCAACATCCTGTGGAATCCTGGGGTTTGCAGTTTAGGGAAGGGACATTTAGAATTCTCAGGCAGAGAACTCTTTGACCTCAGTAAACTACAAACCCCAGAATTCCACAGGATGTTGAAAGTGGAATAATAGCACTAAAACAGTGTAGTGCAGAAATGGCCTAAAAGTCTTACAGCACCTTTGGGAGAGTGCAATTTGATAGGGGTCTGCATTGCAGAAACTGATTTTTTTTTTTCCCTTTGGTACATTAGCCATCCTATAAATAGTTTCAGTAGTTCAATACAGTGTTTGCACTTTGCCAATACTGGAACACAGTACTGCTGAAAACTGTTGTGATAAGGCATTGGGGTTTGTATTCAGAGGAAGAAAGTAAAACAAAAGAAAGCCATCATCCCTCCCCCCACCATAAGCTTTTGCTGTATCTTAACTCTCAGCTACAGTTAACTCATTTAGTCAATTGTTGAATGATGAGTTAACACATAGGGAAATCTTACTGATTCAGTGGGTCTACTCAAGCAAGTACCAACAGTAGGATTTAGACCTATGGATGTAAAAATCTTTGGGCATTGGCCAGTTAATAGAAATGAGTTTCTCAACTGTTGGATTACTTCATTACATTTTTTTTTAATGTCAAGTGATCAGTCAAGCTTTATTTCTTTTTTTCTGGTTTTGTTTTCTGTCTCTTTTTCCTATGTTAGAATTCTTGCGACTATTGTCATTTGTTGATATTGTCTGGGGCAGTGAAATTTGATGGTGAATGTGACTTCTTATGTTTCCCTTAGTGAATAATTTATGTGTTTTGGTTGTTATTGTTCTATATGTGCATACTGCAGATGTTTTTCCCCACACAAATTCAGTATGTCATACCAAAATGTATTCAGACAGACTGTGTTAAATTATATCCATGTATTCCTCCACAAAGAAAGTTAACATACGAGGCACAAGGCAGGACTTCCTGGCTCCAACATCAGTTGCCCTCCCATATGTCCACCAGCTGAGCATAGATACCTGTTAGAGAACACACCGTATTTGCTGGTGTATAAGACGCACCTGTGTATAAGACACACCCCATTTATAAACTGACAAATACTATTTGTCAGCATATAAGATGCACCTCATTTTCAAACAATATTTTTTTGGGGGGAAAGTGAGGCTTATACACCTGCAAATACAGTGCCTCCACTGCTTGTATATAGGTGCCCCATAATATCAAGGATCCTTCTTCTGTTTTTTATTTCCTTTTCTTTCCTTTTTCTTTTTCTCCCTTTCTCTCTCTTCTTTCCTATTTACATCTTTTTCCTATATTCTTTACTCTACTAGCTCTTAAGTAAGTACTAGCTATCAAGTAAGGTACGAGTTATTAAGCTGATGGGCATAAGTTAAAGCTTCCTTTCTCTTTCTCTGTTTGATCTTTTATTGTATACTGCATACTGTAAAATTTGTTTATGTTATGTATGATGGTAATATACTAAGTTATATTCAAAAAGGTACTTAAGTGATATAATCAAGAATTAGATTTTAATAAAAATAATTTATAAAAAAAATGTTAGGCACAAGGCAGGACTTTCTGGCTCCAATGTCAGTTGCCCTCCCATGTGTCCACCAGCTGAGCATAGATAGCTGTCAGAGAACATGCCTCCATTGCTTGTATATATGTGCCCCATAATATCAAGGCTCCTGTGTGACTAAGGATCTTGATCACATGAAACATCTGTGTGTGGGCAGCTGCTCATCATATGCAGAGCCCTGCTCAACAGACATCCCACTCAAGGATTTATTTTATTTTATTTTTTGGTAGTGAGGGAGTGACTGTAGCAGCACAGCATAGCATTTTTGTACTGCAGCTCCCACAATGGATTTCAGGGATTCTAGGGGTTGTAGTCTAAAAATAATTTTTCTAGCCTCTGTAACAGAAGAGTCATGACATGCAATACAACTCTCACTAACATGTATTGGCCCATGGGCACAGTAATGCATTAGAATTGTGTACTGTTTGCATGTCTGTTGTTCAAGTGCATACACAAAATAATAAATTAATCTTAAGAAAGGTTGCTTTAATTTTTCATTTTGTTCTTTACATAGTATCATCTCTGCACGTGGCAGTTTATGTAGAATATTGCCATCACTGCTCAGCATAATTCTTACAATTAGTTTCCGTCCTTGATAGGGACCTTTAATTACCAGTTTTCTCTCATTGTTTTTCTTTTCATTTTTAAGAGAGAAACAAATTAAAGAGAGAGATATTCTCCGTTCAGCTTGTTAATGGGCTCTCCTGAGTATCCTAAGTCTCGAATGGGAGTGACAATTATATCAATTAACAATGCACTCCTAAAATTATATCCTCAGAAGTAATTGCCACTGAATTACATAAGGCTAACTCTGAGATAAATCAGTATAGGATTGCAGGCTAAACAATGTCTAGTTTCTTTGTCTTTGTGGAACAAATCCTATCTGATCATCAAGTAATAACTATAAAACTTGCTGGAGGTATGCTGCTGAGACAGTCACAAATATTTTCTTATCCATGCTTTTAAGAGAGATCAATAACTGGAGGAAGTTAAATTCTCTTAAGGTGTATTTATTCTAGGAGAAGCAGCATTATTGTTCAGTGTTTTCCTGTGGAACTTTTTCTCAAGCCCATACTTACTTGCACTGTCTCTTACTTTCTTGCAAATTGAATGCATCTGACAAAATGAATATTAAACCTTTGGTAAGGCAGACATTAAATAATGTGTGTGTGAGTAGTCGTATGCAACTTACCCAACTTTAGTGTCTGTTCACTACAATTACAGTCGGCCCTCTGCATTGGCAGTTTTGACTTGATTATTTATGAGTTTCTTCAACCCCTGCCCCCCACCTCAGGCCCTTCTTTTCCAGGGGAACCTTCCCTCTCAACAGCTCTGATCAAGCTATGTAGCCTTTTAAAAATTCATCTCTGGTCCTCCTCCACTCCATCAGGTGCTGCTTGGCCAGCTAAGGACAGCTCCCAACTCTGTTTCTCAGCACCACAAGCCCTCTTCTGATGTCACCCCTAGACCAAAGGGAGGAGAGGGGCAAGAGGGCCAGCCTACCCCTTTTCTCTCTCTTTCCCTGACCTGGTTTGGATCCCGGGTGCCTGTTCTCCCCACCATGCATTGGCTTCCTCCCCACAGACATACACACATACACATTTTGATATAGGCCAACTGCATTTCAGAAGTAAAGGATGTCATGTGAGGGTGCAAAAGAAACAATTAATCAGGAAGTGATATTAAGAGTTGTGCAGACTTTCATTATACAGTATAACATATTCTTTTTTGTGTGTTGCAGGTAGCATAGTATACCTTGGGATGATGGTGGGGGCGTTCTTCTGGGGAGGCTTGGCAGACAAGGTGGGAAGGAGACAGTCTCTTCTGATATGTATGTCTGTCAATGGATTCTTTGCCTTCCTTTCATCATTTGTCCAGGGCTATGGCTTCTTTCTCTTCTGTCGATTACTTTCTGGATTTGGGTAAGCTCCTCTTCCTTTATCTTTTTAAAAACTTTATATTTTTAAAACTTAACTTTGTGTTTTCCTGTATTGTTAATGACTGTTGCTGCCTTGCCTTTAAGAAATCAAAGTTGAGGGTCTTGTGGCTGGAAACTGAGCTTGGTAGAGTTTCTCAATCTGATCTGTCCATTTCCTTATTGTTCATTACTGGATATGCTCTGTCTTGTTCTTCTGATATGGGGTGAATTCTTTCTAAGGCAGGAGTGTGGAAAGAATGAAAATTGCTGGATATTTAAAGAGTTGCAGTCTGGCTGGGAACTTGTACCTGCATGTATGTATGTCCATTTCCACATGAGATTGTTGTAGCGCTATGATTCTACTTTCAACATCCTATGGAATCCTGGGACTTGCAGTTTAGGGAGGGATGGCTGATCTCTCCCTAAACTGCAAACTCCAGGATTCCATAGGATGTTGAAAGTGGAATCATAGTGCTACAACAGTCTCGTGTGGAAATGATCTATGTCATTGTATCCCAGAAAATGTTTTAAATGGTTAGCTTTGAAATGTGCATACTACATGGCATAAGATTTAATCATCTTGTACAAACAATAGTGAGAAATGATCAGAGATTATTTGCTTCTAATGTTAATGATTAATTAATGTGCTTCATTGCAGATACGTGAACAAAATAAAAAGTAACAAATTACTGTTTTAGGAGAAGCCTTCCTGCACCACTTTCAGCAAGATATTCTAACCAATAAGTAGTATCTAAGTCTTAAAATTAGATACAGAGGCTTCAAGTCTGACAAGTATGGATCCAACTTAATGTCAGTTATAGCATTTCTACCTTCTATTACACATCTCTCCTTCTTCCAAAATTACCCTTTTCCATAAATGTCTAGTTCTTTTTAATCTTATTAGGTGCTTAAAGTTTTACTATCAATTCTATGGGGTTTTCAGGTGTCTCATTTTATCTAGGATGTCCCTTCTTTGGAAGTTTAAAATCACGTATTTGGCAACAAGCACTAACTGTTCTCCCACAAGACAGAACTCTGCGCATTTGCTATGTATCAAACTGACATACTACATACTAGGAGGCAGTGCTGTTCTTGCTAGAATTTTGGATGGCTGGATGCTGTGCTTTCTTTTTTCCTTTCCTCTCAGCTGGGTTGATCAGTACAGTAAATTTGGTGTCTTGCCATGTCTGAACTGTGATTATAAGATGTGTCCATGAGAACTGAGATTTCACAGGCGCATGGAGATCATACAGCAAAACAATCTCTTGGGAGATTGAGACAACCTTTCATAAGACCTGCCTAATGTGACATGACCAGTCTTGAGGTGGCATCCAACTTTTTCTTATATTACTGTTCAGAAAATCTGGCACCCCCAGTATTCTAAGTACTTAATATCTTAACTATTCCATATCAGTTATGTATTTAAATACTTCTTAACCAATCCTTAATATTCAATGAAGAGCACACATTTTTTCATTTAATTTGAAAATAGAAATTGCATCAATTTATATTTGTTTGGATTAGAGATGGGATGAATCCACAATTTTCCAGATCCGGATCCGAATCCCTGGAAGGTTCTGGGAATCCATGAATCTCACGAACCTTGAATCTTTCGAATCCTTTTTTAAAAAAGAGTTTAAAAAGCAAGGGAAAGAAGGATAATCTTGGGCAAGACAGACTCTCTCAGCCTTAGCAAAAGCCTAGGCAAAGGCAAACCTCCCTCTGAAGAAATCTGGCCAAGACAATTATAGGTGTGTGTGTGTATATATCTGGAAGTAGATGTAACCAAATTGAAGGAAGTTGGTTCTGAGAAGAGGTGTACAGATTTGGGTTGCTAGTGAACAATCTCGTTGGGAAATGTCATGTTTCTCTGTACCTTGCTGCTAATATCAGTTCTAATTTCTCCCCAGGAGTTCCTCATTGATTTTCAACTACCTCTCAGAGGTTGTTGATGACGTTTTTCCAGTTCAACAGTCTCCTCCAGTGTTTTGGTGTTCGACTTTCGTTGGCATAGCAAGCATAATATATCATTTTCTCTCATATGCTCTAGGATGCTTCTCAAATTGTAATTTTCCATAATTGGAGGCCTTTGAATTCTTGAAACAGAAACCAAGTCTTTCAAACTCTGGTCACCCATTCCTTGGCTTTCTTTACAGATGCAAAATAATAACCTATATAAACTTTCCAGAGCCCTAAAATCCATAGAGGAAAGATTTCTCCCAGTCCTGCTACCATTCCAGGTTCACCTGGTGAGGATGTGGGAGAGAGACCCCTCTCACTGGCTGCCCTTACCCTGTGGAAGCTTTTCTGCAGAAAACTAGGCTGGCCCCCCTCCCTCCTTTGCTTTCATAGGCAAGCAAAGACATTTCTTTTCAAGCAGACGTTTAATGAGTGAGCAGGAGAGCTTCTACTTATTAAGTTTTTTTTTAAAAAAATGGTAAGTTTTTATAATTATATATAAATGTTTTTTAATTGTTTAAATGTTTTCAATATTTTTTAACTTTTTGGAAGCTGCCTTGGGTCCCATTTTGGGAGAAAACGTGGCATATAAGTATAAATAAATAAATACCAGTTCTAGAATAATTTCCCCATTGTATATAACCCTTCACAGTGGAGTTCAAAGGTTTTATGCACTTGGCAAGATGATGATGATGATGATAATGATGATGATGATGATAATTAATATCCTGCCTCTCTCCATGGATTGAGGCGGTACTACAACAATTCATTAAATACATTAAAAGCATTAAAACATAACCATAAGATCCAAGGTAATATTGGTGCAGCAAAAATCCATAAACATTTATGTGGATTGGGAGAGGACAGAGTCTAGATGTCTACCTGATGTCAATGCAGTGGGCAGTTGTGATATCTATCATACCTGTAGAACTGGCTGGAGTTTCTGGGCTAGCTGGTAGCCATCATGGCTCAGGAATAGATTTATGCCTGGATGGCTACAGACACGTAAGCCAGCTGCTTGCATCACCCTTCTACCTTCATTGTAAGGGCAAAAAGTGAAAACCACCATTTCAGAGTATCAAGCTTGGAAGTAGTTCAGCCAGTTTTTCAGCCATATTTGCATAATAGTAATGTCACCATTGGATCTGGGCCATTGTTTTCTAGCCATTTTTTAAAGATAAATAATTCATCTTGTTATCTGAATGTTCTCATGTAAAATCTATCATACTGTTAATGTAGATCACAAATATTAACAGACTTTCAATAATCTGCTGTTAGAAACTCTGAGCTGCATACTACATATTAAGCATAAGTAAATGATCTCAGAAAGCAGAGTAAGCAGAATAAGTGGTCAGAATAAGCAGAATGTGGTCGCGAGAAGTCTGGTAGCACCTTAGAAACTAACTGGGAAGAAGAAATTTCTAGCATGAGCTTTCATGGACTTAGTCAGTTTCATCAGGTGGAGAATGGATGTACAAAAGCCTGTACTAGAAATTAGTCTCAGATTTGCTCCTCGATTTCTTTATATCTTTTAATGCTAAAACAGATTAATATGGCTATCTCTTTGAATAAACTGTTGTGGGATAGTGTCCACTATCAGATGCAATAGCATATAGTTTATGCCAAAATAAACTGGTTGCTCTTCGAAGTGCCACAGAATTTTGTAGTTATCTTTCTTCATGGTGGAGTGAGCAACATATAAGCCACATCTAGCCCTCTGCTGTTTTGTGGTCCCTGCCCTGTTACTGCTGCCACTTGCTGCTCTGTGTCCATCTGCAAGGAAAGGTTACAATTGATCTTTCAAACTGTGTGCATAGGAACATTTACCTTATTTTTAACCTGAACACCTCTCTCAGAAGGCTCCTAGAAGCATAATTCTACTTGAAAACAAAGTGCTTGCTTCCCACATACCTTGTTTTAAAGGTAAAATTCAGGCCCCCTTTTTTTAAATTGTCATGCTACCCAGTTTCTGTTGGACACAGCAAGTGTGGTAGCAGCTGTTTAACAGTATTGCTCCAGGGCTTTGTTGTTGTTGTTGTTGTTGTTGTTGTTGTATGCCTTGAAGTCATTTCTAACTTACAGTGACCCTAAGGTGGACATATCACGGGGTTTTCTAAGGCTGAGAGTATGTGACTACCCAAGATTACCCAGTGGATTTCCATGGCTGAAGAGGGAATCAAACCCTGGTCTCCAAGGCCATAGTCCAGTGCTCAAACCACTACACCATGCTGACTGTCTTGCCCTGGTGATTCCCACCCTCAGAGTGACTCACCCTGTTATGTATGTCAGGGTTGGCAGGATTTGGCTCCTCTGAGCATGAGCAGAGTGCCATCTGTGCAGCAAGGCTTTGCTGCAACAGAGAGTCCCAGTGAAGCAGAAAAAATTCCAGAGGCTCATTAAGTAAGACTTAGAGGCTTGATTTATTTCCACACTCTAAGATAAGGCTTAGCAAAAACATGCTAGCATTCCAGCAATTAGACAAACAGGAATAACAGAAGATAACAGAGAAAAATCGGGCAGCATCTCCCCTTACAATCAGTTTACTGCCAATGGCATAGCAGGTCCGGCAAGGGCATCTAACTGGCAGCTGGTCAAGGCAAACACCAGCCCTTTTATGCTGCCTTGTCACCCTGGAACAAGTGGGGTGACCCAATCAGTGCTCTGGTGTGTGGCCTTCTCTAATACACAAGACATAGCCATAACAATCCTGCTGGCCTTGCACCTGGCTGTCTGGCCACACCACCTCTTTCTTCTGCCGTCCACTCATAGGAAACTTTGTCTGCCCGGCAACAACCTTGACAAAGTAGTGCAAGTGTGATTCTTTTGTTAGCAGTACCTGTGAGTAATAACAATAGGGATGGATTTTTTTTCTTTGATGTATATGTAAAGGACATGTCATGTGTTCTAGAAGAGAAGGGTTATTTGTGAATCTGTGTAGTATTGAGTGACACAGAGTTCCTCTAGGCACACATTATTGTCTTTATTGCTCCAAGAGGACGTTTTGATTTGTTCATCTTCATGAGGATTTACAAGAAAGACTAATAATATTATATATGAAAATATTGTATTGTAGGGAAGTAATTTCTCAAGGGTGATTACAGCTGTTCAGCAACCCACTTGTATTAGTGGAAGCAGCCAGTGACTCGAGAAGGGCAGCTATATATTTTTCTTCCTGTAATATACAAATATAATTGGCAGCTGTGCTTGGAGCAGAATGTTGAGCTAGAAAAAAGTAACAATTTATGTGAGCATACACTTCAGTATTCTAGGTTTATATTGTTCACCAGATCTGTATCAGTCATAAGATAACAAGGCACCCTTTTGATACAGAAGATGAGGTATTTAATTATCATTATAGGGGAAGCTTTTGTATTAAATAAGCAGAGATACAAAAGAGTATGGGAGAACTGCCTTCTTAAATAAGGATTTTATCTCTATGTTGTGTTATGTGTTCATATCAGTGGTGCCTGTGGAAATTTGCAGAGGGATAGACGAATTGGAATTATTGTAACAAGCTGAGCAAGAAGAGGAAAGAACAGTAAAAGACCATTTTTTTTACTGGCAGTAGGAAAATAGAAATGAATGCATGTGTGTTGATTTTGGTTTCTTCTTCTCCTTCCATCAAAACCTTCTTTCCAATTTTTGTGTCTTAAGTTTGTCTCCATAATAAGTTTATTCGGTTTCTACATCAAGTTGAAATTTGTTAATGTCTACACAAAAATTCATACCCATTTTATGTGCATTTCCTAGCAATCTTATTTCTGTGTCTAGTTTTATTTTATATATTCATTTTTGCAAGCAATTTTCCTTAACATGAATTTTGAATATTTTCATTATTCTGTGACTTTTTGTGTGCTCTTTCCCATAATATGCTGATTACTGTACCTATCTTTTGTTTGGAAAATTGTATTCCAAAATTAATGGAAGTGCAAACACTGAGACAACCTGCATATTGGTTCATAGGCTGTGTAGTCAATAAATCTGACTACATGAACAAAATGAATTTCACTTCCAGCCCTTGTGGAAGGAAATGCTGACAAATACTTCGGAAGCTGTAGAATTCTCAAAAATTGGGTTGCAGTGTGTTTCCTAATCCTTGCTTAAAATGGTCAGCCAAAAGTTAGGGAATGGAGCAGGGAACCGCAAAGAGAATAATGGCCACAATTTGATATGCGATTAGGAACATGAGAAGCCTTTTCTTGGCTTAAGCCAAAGGATCAAGGCTCATTTTTTCTTGTAACTATAACAAGTTACAACTAATTTGTAACTATAACAAGTAATAAATTCTTTCTGGTAAGATTACATACCAATTTTCTCCAACTCTTTGTGCCCAGATATTTCCTACTCAGATGTATATTTCCTCTAAAGGCAAATGGTATGTCTAGTTAACACAAATGATGCAGGCTGCTTTGGAAAATCATTACGGACTCTGACTCTGTGAATGAAGAACTGGAATGTATAGAACAGTTTGGAGAATAATATTTCCCCATTTGTGCTTGGTGGCTGCTTGTCGTTATTTAGAAGGCAAGCCTTTTGAAGAATATCCCCTTTTGTCCAGTGGGTTGGAAAATTCTAGTCTATAGGTGCCTCTTCCCAGGATCCCTTATGCCTCTAGTTGTTTTCTTTTCAGGAAGTGTTATTTTTTTCCTAGGATCAGTTTGCAGGATTTGCAGATAATGGGAAGATTTATGATGAGAAATAGCATGCTTCATTTAAACTGCTGCTTGTGTGCATTGGGTCTTTATAGAAGCTAAACTTTGCAGTTGATGCAATAGATTTTATTTCATGCTTATGAGTCTGTTTTTCTGTACATTCTTGTTATATAAAAATCATGTTAAACACATCATGCAACTCCAAATATATGTGCCAGAAGTGTGTCTCAGTGTCTCAATAGTATTAGAAGAATATCTGTCCCTTTTTTATCAGTACAGTGACACGATATTGGTCTCAGCAGAACAGAGGTAAACTGCTATATTCAGAGCTACAAATGCACCATGATATCAAAAGGCCAAACTAACTTTCGTATTAAAATATTCCAGAGTCTTTCTTGTCTTTTCTTTTTAAAGTGATTATGAGACCATGAGAAAAAAAAGGTTAATCCTAAAAATTACTCTCACTTGTTGCAAATGCAGGTTGAAAATTTTCAGTGGGAAAACAAAAGTCCAACTGCCTAAACAAAAATCCACCTGAAGAAATCTCAGGATTTCTTCAGTAACTCTTGAGTTGTTAGGCGACCAGGTGAAATATGCATGAAAAATGCTAAAAATTATTAGTATCAGAATTCCTAGAATGTACAATATTTAAAATAACATGATTCCTTTTTAAGTGCTATGGTTGGTGCTGACATAAAAATTCTGAAGCATATGGTAATCAAAGGCTTACTTTGGGAAGTAACGAGCAGCTATAAAAATCTGAACAATGACTGATGTAACCTATTTATAGTTAGCTTTGAACTTTTCCACAGTTTCATATGATATAATCCATTGAGGAAAACGAAAAATAAACATAAAAATAAAAAAATGAAGGGTTTGACACTGTTTGAAATATATTTGGGTAAAAAAAAGAAAAAAAAAGCCTGCAGTCACAGATTAGCCTGGCATTTTTGTTTTGTTTTGCCTTGTTTCGTTTTGTTTCTGAAGTTATTATGTAAGTCAGCACATTGCTACACTCATCTACTCTTTCCCCTCTGTTTATGGATTTTTCCCTCCGGCCTTCTTTTCTTCTCCTAATTCCTCTGGACAAGTCGTTCTCAATCATTGGTTCTCTAAATATTTTAAAGTTGTTCAACTCTGGCCATGCTGACTGGGCTTCTGGCAGTTGAAATGTAAGAAGATCTGGAAGACCAAAAATTGAGAACCACTGCTTAGATCTTTCCTAGTTCTCTTCTCTGTTTTTCTAACCGGCTGGCCTTGGTCTCTTGACTTGTGTTTCTTCTGTCCCTCCTTTTGTAGTCTTGAAGCAACTCAAACAGTTTCCAAGAAGCTCAGAGAGACTTTTCTACCTGACATGACCCTCTTTGACATTAGAGCACCTCTGCAAATCACTATCAGAGATTTTACCACTCAAACTATCCCTTAGTATGAGTAAAGTGGACAAATGTTCTCCTCTATACCAGATATCTTAGTATTTGCAGTGCTGCCTAGATTGGTGTTTTCTTTCCTTTTTCAACTGGATGCTTAGGGAAGAAAGTTACAAGATGGCTAGTGCACAATGTTTTCAGGGCAGCTGGTGATTTCCATGTAAGGACTGTAGTTAATCTGCTTTGTGTTTTGTTGCAAACCTTACCAGAGCTGTTGGAAGTTCTGAACCTGTTTTTTGAACAGCATTCATCATGTTGGGTGCCTCCTTTAAAGCCTCTAATGAAACCCAGAGTTGATTCACTGCATAACTCATATGGAAGTGCTGCCTACCACTGAACCTTCCCTCCTTCCTTTTAAACTTAATAAATTCAAGGATGATCTCCCTCTCTTACCAAGCAAATCTTAGCTCCCACCTCTGAGCTCTGCGAATAGGTTGGTTTTTTTAACTGGCTGCATCCCCATTTACCTTATTGAGAGTACCCGCCAAGTCTCTTGCCTGCCTCTCCTGCTCCACCTTTCTTACTGCTTCTGGAGATGCAGGGCAGGGATGAGCATCTTTACTGTGACTCTGCACCAGATGCAGGGAGTGTTCCAATCAGTGTTAGGAGTACTGGAAAGGTTACAAATCACAGGCTTCCTTGTACCTGGCATGCACTTAAGCCTTGTGCCTGGAGGATTAGATACGTCTGTCTGTTTCTTTGCTGTTGCAGATTAACAAAAGTGTTGAAGGTAAAGGAGTGAATTTAGGATAGGTGGCAAGATTTTTAACTTCCTTTCCAACTTACGTTAAAATCCAGAGAGAGATGGATTTCAAGAAATTATAAAGCTTATTTGGCATTGAGACAACTGTTGCTGGCCAAACTGGCCTTGGATAATATTCAGCAATATTACTAATTGCAAGGTAGCTGCTCACTTCATAAATGTTTGTCTAAAGGCTTCCTAGATGTCTTAAATAATTGATTTCCCAATATTATAGTCTATATCTGCATCAGAAGGTTCAATGAGGTCTCCCATAAAAATTTCTAGATAAATTGGTATACTGTTGTAGTTAAAGAACAATGCTTTTAAGAAATATAGAGCTTATTCATAGTTTCTGCTCTCTTTCTATAATATGATTTCTGTCTTGAATTAGGATCGGAGGAGCTGTTCCAGTTGTGTTCTCATATTTTGCTGAAGTCTTGGCGCGGGAGAAACGTGGAGAGCATTTAAGCTGGCTTTGCATGTTTTGGATGATTGGAGGTATCTATGCCTCTGCCATGGCCTGGGCAATCATTCCACACTATGGTAAGGAATATATTTCTCTTGCAGATAACTTCTGTTACCAATGAACGTAAACCATAAACTATAATAAATCATGTAACTATCCCAATTACTTTTGGATTGTATGACATTCAGTGATGGAATGTTTGAACAATGAAATGAAAGTGTATGCTGTTCAGGAAGTAACACCAGTATGATAACGCTTATGTACTTTTCTTACATTTGTGTAACTCTAAGTTAATGTATTCTCTCAATCTACTAGAAAAATAGAAACCTATAGCCATTTTGCTCAACTGTAAATGAACTAGTTTTATTTCTTTCCCAAAGATATTGTTTGAAATCTGCTGCTCTCCTCCTCTGCCTCCACAGTGCTTCTGTAACTGTTTGTTAACAGTCAGATCATGTTTCCTAGTGCCAGATCTTGGTTTCCTTTTTTGCCAAATTAATGTTGTTAGTGAATTTCTGACCTTGTGGAGGAAATTATGTTCTGGAAAGAAAATGTGAACATGAAGGTGCACACAACTTTTCTCTCATCTATTTCTCACTCCCATATCCCTCCTCTGAGGGATTCCCTGTTTTGTCTCTGAAAATGAACCATGGTACTGAAAATCATTTTTCCAGAGAATTTCAGAGGAAACATAAGGGAAATGTTAGCTTCTGTCTACGTCTGGTTTTCTAAGCATACTTTTTATGCTCTGCAGGTTGTAATCACTGCATGGCTTAATGTTGATTCCATCCATGCATTACAGAATATATACAAAAGTTTATATTATTAGTTGTTGGCATATAGCTAGTGTGAACCAAAGCTTGAAAGTAAGGCCATTTCCACACTAGACTGTTATAGTTCTAGCCCCTCCCTAAACTGCAAACCCCAGGATTCCATAAGATGTTGAAAGTGGAATAATAGCGCTGTAACAGTCTAGTGCGGAAATGGCCTAAGTGTTTCAAATAACTAGGATAAGGATGGGAAACTACATGGGGGCCAGGGCCAGTGTTCTCCCTCCAACATCTTTGTCTTCATCTGAGTCCCTCCAAAAATGGCAACCAGAAGTGAAGACAGAGGTATTTGGGGGTTCTAGAAGTCTTTTGTGTAGAACTGGGGTGGTTTTGTATGTTTTGGGGTCTGTGTGTGCAGTTTATGGGTGAAAAGCCCAAAAATTGCACCAGGTTTTTATAAATGGGGAAGTAGAAGGGTTTGGGGAAGTAGAAGGCAGCTTTAGGAGCAGCAGAAGTGAAGTCCTGAGGCTGCATGTGACCCACAGCCTTCATTTTGCCCTTCTTTGATCTAGTTAATTGTTGGATTTCATTCCATTTCAATACATAAGGCATAGCTCAGTGATGTTAAAACTGTGGTTATTTCCACATGACGACGCTCTTCCGCGTTATCTTACTGAAGTCCCGGGTCCAGAAGAGAGCGCATCAACAATGCTCCCCTCTGCACCCACTCGGTCTATGGAAGAGAACGCAATGGCACCACGTCTTCCTTCCGCAGCACAGCCAGGGTTTTTTTCATTGCTGCACTATGGAAGGAAGCATTGCCAATGCACTTCCGCAGTTTCTGCATGGCCAGAAGTGATGGGAGCGCTGCGTGATTGCAGATGCAAAATGAATTTTTTCTGTTTTGCGAAAACTGCAAGCATGATACTCTGCGACAGGATGGCAGCAGGACAGCAACGATGTCATGCAGGAGCACGACTTGCCGACCGCTGCCGTCCTGTAGCAGAAATGAGACAGCAATGTTGTGTGGAAAGGGCTTGCAGTTTTCTAGGAGATAACTGCTCTCTTCTCATTATGGTTTTAACCAACTGTTTAACTTAGCTTCACTATCTGGGTGTGTTTTGTACCATAGGATGTCAGCTTAATAGCACAGAATCACGGAACTGGAAGGGACCACAATGGCCATTGAGTCCAACCCTCTCCTATGCAGGAGCACACATTCAAAACAAATGTCCATCTGGCCTCTGTTAAAAAACCTCTACAGAAAGTGACTTCACCACACACCAAGGCAGTGTATTCCACTGTCAAACAGCTCTTACTGAATGGCTCTTACCACTTCTGCATTCTCATATTTTAAAAAGGCATTGAAGACAACCATTTAGTTACTCATGCATAATTAAAAAAAAGAAGTAATTTATTTTAAAATATAGTAAAATGGCAACTAACCTCCTTGTGGAGTCTTGCGGCAGTAACTAATTACATTTAAAATTAACATATACGCCTTAGTGTGAACTAGGCAGTTTGGTCCACAGGAATCATTTTCATTTCATGGCATGCAGTCCACACCACCTTCTTACATATCAGAATTAGACTTTTTGTTGAAATGTGGAGATTTGTAATGTGGAAATAATATTAGTCTTCTTGTCAGGTTGCTGTGAGAAACTGAAGATGATATTCATGCCACTATTTGATCACTTAGGAAAATCTTGTGACAAATGCATATGGGGGGGGGATGGGCTGGATAGGGTCCAGTATGGCTCTTCTTCTGTTCCTTGTTGTTTTGACATTTCTAGACCGAAGGGAAATACCTCTTGGTCATTTTCTCCAAGGTAGAAGTCACAGGTTCTCTAAATACACTTTGTTCCCTCCTCCCCTTTATCAATTGTCATTGTCACCTTCTCACCCAGATCAAGGGGGAAGACAGACGTGGAATTTTATTTAGAGAATTTAGTATACAATAAAGAGAATTTGGTATAGAAAGCAGTTAGAGAAGTTCAAAATCGCTTAGAAGCATTGCATGATTGGTCTTGTAATATGTGTAAAATGTATATAGTAAGAATCTTAAGACAAAAATGAGCATAGTGCAGCCCTCTATAAGTTGTTGAACTGTAACTTCCAGCATTCCTCACCATTCAATATGCTGGCTTGGGCTTTTGGAGTTGCAGTCCAACAACCTTTAGAGAATTGCACAAGTCCCACCCCTGATCTGAGTGGATTTTATTTCATAAAAAGGGAAGAGGAGGGGAAAACAAGGAATGTAGCATCACCTTTAAGACCAACTAGTTTTTATTTTTGCGTGAGCTGTCATGAATATAAACCCACTTGGGATTATCACAGAGATGTAATAAGCACTCAGGTTTAAATCATATTTACACAGTTGTGGGCGTGGGATGGAATGCAATGAAATCCAGAAAGATGCAACCCATGAGCCTTGTGCGTATTTTCAAAGAGCTGCATAAGGTGATACAGGTCTTTCAGATTTTTACAGTGGTCAATTGGTATAGATGTATGAAAGCAATACATCTGCTTGCCAAAAATCAGTTTCCTTGGGTTCAAAACCTTCTTTGAGAAGCTTTCTTTTGCTGCAAGACCCTGACATGGATTCTTCTTTGAAGTCTATAGTGATATATTGGATAATTGTAACAATTATTTTATAAAACTTAACATAAAAAAAGAAATTAAAAACACTGTTAATAAAAATTCAGTGATAAAAATCCAGTGGATGTGGGTTGATGTTTAAAAATATGCATTATTATTTTAAGTTACCTTAAGGCAGGACATTTTTTTTCTTGGCTATAATGATTTTTTTTCAAAGGTTATTTTGCTCTACTTCAATTTAAGCAGCTCAGTAGCTTTCCTGCAGTTGTTTTGTATTGTTTAAATGTCAGCAGAACCATAAATGCTTAAAGTGTCTTTATAGCAATACTTTCTACCAATTTCCTGTCAGAGATGGTTGGATCAAACCTCTAGAAAATACTTTGTGAAGTAAGTGTAACTGTCATGTTGCTTTAATTTTGCTTTAACTGTTTTGCTTTAGCTGTTAAGTGCACCTGTGGAAAGGAATGTGACTCAGCCTGAGTTTGTGCTGAGTCATGCTGAGGAGCGCCAGGTGCAGACATACAAGGGTTGGCCAGGATTGGCTAGGTGTCTGTATAAAGGTAGCACAATCCCAGCCAACATTGCACACATTGCTTGAAGTGTGTCTGCTGGGGGCTCTGCTGGATATAGCAAGCTAGATATGCTGGATTGCTGTCTGGACTTTGTAATATTGTATATATGTTGTAACAAAGAATAAAGAACCTCCATACTGGAAGATTACAACTTGGAGTGAGTAGGTGGCTTAGTGCATGTGCTGCTAATGGTTTTCTCTGCTGCTAGGCATGCTTCCATAGCTGTGTGTAGCTATCTCTGCTTATTTATAGAGAGTTTTTCTTTGTCTGGCTATTTTTGCTCCCCCTGCTTTTGTTTTTGGGGACATTTCCCATATTGCTTCCTTGCTGGAAGACTAGAGGATATCAGACAGGACTATAATAATCAGCATTGTATCCAGGAGCTGATCCATGCTTGTCAGGTGGTAATTGAAACTATGGTGGTAGTTTAATCAGTTGAACTGACTACTCCAGATTGTTGATTACAACAAATGAGGCCTCCTTATCATAATGATGCAGTATGCCTCCACTGGAATGCAAACTAGAATCCAAATCAGTCATTAAAGTTCTTTTCTACTGTTCCAATTGTCATGTGGAACAGAAGGTGCAATTGAGACATAGAGTATTCAAGGGTGTGGGAGGGGTGTCCCACATATGTGTTTATTTGCCTTCAAGCTGCCTATGACAGCTTGACACCATGAATTTCATGCACACATGCAAAAGAGTGAGTGTATGTGAGTAGAGGAGCCTAACATCTCATTTTATGGTCCTTTCACATTGCATTGTGCTGGACTGTGTCACTCATGCTGAATGCTCTATTGCTGTGTACCTAGTAGGGAGTTACCCTTCTGCAATCAGTACAGCCCCCTGGCTTGGGAGCACCAGATGTGGCTAGTTGGTGTGCTTATCCCTTGAGGAATCTTCCATCTGGAAGTGTCCCTGGAGGAAATGCTGCTGTTTTCAACATTCATCCAGTCAGCTAATTTCTGAAAGGGCTGGTTGTAGAAGTTAACCTGCATTAAAATACATTAGAGAATTACATAAATACTTATTCTTGTAGCATGTTTGGCATGAATTAAAATGTATATTGAGAGGGTCCCCCAGAACATATCGGACTTTTTAGAAATGTTGGTATACTATGAGAATATAGGGCTTAATGAGACTTCAGGAAAATATTTTTAAAAGTAATTAGCTCCCATTGTTATTGTTGCGTGCCTTAAAGTCATTTCTGACTTATGGTGACCCTAAGGGAAACCTGTCGTGGAACTTTCTGGGGCTGAGTGTGTGTGATGTGCCCAAGGTCACCTAGTGGGTTTCCATGGCTGAGCGGGATATCAGATCCTGGTCTCCAGGGTCATAGTCCAGTGCTCAAACCACTACACCATGCTGGCTCTTAAGTTCCCATTACTCTTTATAATGTTTTAAAAAGTAATTAATTGCCATTATTCATTATAATGTTTAAAAATTTATGCACTGCATTACTCATTATTTTTTAAGCAAAACCTTTAAAAAGATCCTTAAAATTGACAAGAGAATGGGATATAGTTTCAAAAATTTCCCCATAAATGGCTAAAAAATATCCTTAAAGTTACTAGAAATTGTTACTCATTACATTAATAAAATGGTGGTGTTCTCACTAGCTGTGTTATTTTTAAAGTGTGACTTCATTATGCCATTCTTACCATCAAAACTGTTCATTACAATTAACTGTGTTACTTACTGCAATCCACAGGTCTTAGACTTCCTGGAGTATGGGGCTTCCATGCACATCCCTGTTGGGCCTGAGAGGACTGTGTTTCCTTCCCTCTAATGAATTAACTAAAATGCCCTCACACTAAAATGCCGTGGGAGGAGCAAATTTGCACAATTTTTGGTCTTCCTGATATGATTGAGACTCAAGAGAGACTTTTTTTCTTTCTTCCTTTCCTTTCCTTTCCATCTTTCTTTTTTATTTTTTAAAAAAAGAAAACTAGAAGTAACCAGGAAAAGGCCTGGGCCTAATGAACTTTAAAACCTGGCATACCAGTGACAACATTCCTTAAATGGTCCTAAGACAGAGAATATTTTAAAAAATTGGGGTTGGAGGATTCTTTGAACACAAAAGTGGAGTCTAATGGCCACAAGCAGTCTGTGGAGCAGACTGCTTATGGCCACACAAGCAGTTTGCCCACCTCTGCTGCCGCCATCTTGATTCCTGGTTAAACCAGTTCCCCAAGTTCCATTGGTTCAGCCGTTTGCAGTGCATCAGATACACAAGTAAATCAGCAGTTTCCTGTGATGGAGAAATAGACTAGAAGAGGCATGAGGATATGAGACTACTAACAAAATTTCACATAACTGAATTAAGCCCTGAATCAAATGATCATGAAACTGGCCCACAGGGCCATTTTTGCTCTATATATTTTCTAGTCTTTTATGACAGTGATGATTGGTGATCATCTGAAGCATTTGGTTCTCTAAAACTGAGTGAAAGTTTATTTTAAGGAAAACAAATGATTGTACAGGCAAAATGGATTAGGAATTATAGTTGGCCTTCCTCATTCCCTAGGATTAGGTGCACAGGACTACCACAAAGGTAGAAAAGTTGCAAATATTAAAATGTGTTTGTGGGTTTGTGGGAAAGGGGCCAAAACATGGCAGGGAGTGTAAGCACCCAGGGTCTGAACCAGATCAGGGGAAGGAGAGGGTCAGCCACCCTATACTTCTCTCTTGCCCATCTCCTTTCTTGTGTGTGTGGGGGGGGCATTGAGAGAGGGTTTATGGTGCTGAGAAATTGGGGTGCAAGCTCTCCTTAGCTAGCCAGGCAGTGGCTGGTGGAGGAGGACAACGACTAGAGGTGGGTTTTTAAAGGGCATTGTGGCCTGATCAGAGTTGCCAAAGTGGAGGCAGGGGTTGGAGAAACGTGCAAATAATCAAATCCGTGAAAGTGAAACCCGCAAATATGTAGAGCCAACTGTATTTCTCCATTTGAACACAGGAACACTTGATGTAAATGATTGAATGAATTGATTAAATGCTGGCTTCACTAGCTATCCTTGCTATTTTCTTTATGTAGAATCCCAGTAGATTATAGGATTACTATAAATCATATATTATTATGGTGGCATGGGGAAACTATATATTCTTTTTTCTGTCTTGGAACTCCAGTGCAGGTGGGTTGGGGGAGAGAAATTAGACTCACTGATATGGTGCATCCAGCCAGTAGTAAAGTAGGGATGTGCTTAAATGAAGCACGATAAAAGAAGGCAAAGAAATAATTTCACACCCTGCTCTAACTACAGGGACTTTGCCCGAGAGAAAGAAGCTGCTTTGTCAAATGATTTATTGAGATTGCTGCTATACATGACACCAAGCCAGATAACTAAAATTTGAGGAACTGAAAAAGGCTTCTCTACATTTGTAAAATCCAGTCCCTGGGGATAATTGTTGTAAATAGCATTGAACATGCACTTAACAAGTTGAAATATGCCTCCATATGTATGATGGTCTTAAACACCTTCAGTATGGACAACAGAGATGGGACAGGTCTGTGCTACAACTACTGTTGCAACTGAGTCTGTCATATCATTGTGTCAATATATGTCACACAGACTGCTGAGGAGGGGGCTGAGCCCTCTAGAGCCCATCTAGAAAATTCATGATGGCTTGAGGCCCAAAATCCTAATTCCATGTTTACACTCAGGCCCTCTCCAGCTGGGACTCTGCTGGCCAGTTCACCTGCCCCAGCCCTGGAGTTGAGGGAGCTGGCAGACAAAAGCAGGAGTTCAGCGGCCGGCGGGCATGCCACCAAAGGGGGTGACACCAAGGAGGAGCCATTTCAGGGGAACACAAGAGCAAGGGCCAGTTGTGCTACTCAGAGGAAGAGGTAGGGTTGTAGTTTGTATCTTGTTTTCTTGATCTTTATGATTACAACTACTATTATAGATAGTCCATACCCAGTCTACCACCCAAAAAATGTGTTTTAAGAACAAGAAGGGAGACACTGGACCCTAGGGAGCAGCCATCACAGTTGTCCCAGGCAGGGGAAGATACAGAAGGGGGAGGCAGCTCTTCTTTAAAGAACAGGACAGGAATAGGGTGCTAGTTGTCCCTAAAACATCCCCCAACTCAAACAACCTGGATGGTCCTGGCAGTACTACCCTTGGGTTGAAAATGTTGCTGGTAAATGCCAGGTTGGTTAATGGAAAAGACAACTGCCATCTAGGACTTAATCCTGGATGAACATGTAGACCTGGCAGGCATTACAGAGACCTGGTTGGATGAGGCTGGAGGGGTTAATCTTTCTCAGCTTTGTCCTCCAGGATTCTCTGTTCAGTAACAGGCGAGACCCGGGGGTCAAGGAGATGGAGTCACAGTAGTCTATCGAAATTCTATCCTCCTGCACAGGTGCACCATCCCACAGTTCTCTGGGTTTGAATGTATTTATTTGAAGCTGGAGGGCTGGGACAGACTAGGGATTCTGATAGAGTACCGCCCACCCTGCTACACAACAGTCTCCCTCCCTGAGCAAGCAGGTGTGGTTTTGGGGTTGATGTTGGAATCCTCCCAGCTTGTAGCACTGGAGGATTTCAACATGCATGCTAAAACCACCCTGTCACGAGCAGCTCAGGACTTCATGTCTGCCATGACAACCATGGGTCTGTCCCAAGTGGTATCTGACCCTACCCATGCTGCTGGACACACTCTAGACCTTGTTTTCTGTGGTGGGTGGGGTGAATGTAATCTGGGAATAGAAGAACCATCCCTAGTTCCATTGTCATGGACAGATCACTACCTGGTGGGGTTTAGACTTACTGGGATTCAGAACCTCCGCAGGGGTGGATGGTCTGCCCCAGGAGGCTTATGGATCGAGATGGATTCCTGAATGGCTCTTGGGGAACTTCCTGCTGCTTTGACGGGCGTTCCTGTCGAAGTCCTGGCTGATTTCTGAAATACAGAAATGGCCAGGGCAGTGGACATGATCACCCTCAAGCGTCCCCTCTCATGTAGTTGAGCCAAACCATTCCCCTGGTTTTCCAGGGAGCTGGTGGTGATGAAACATGTGAAAAGGAGACTGGAATGACGTTGATGGAAAACTTGAACAGAACACAGGCTAGAGCTTACTTGAAAGCCTACTCTGTGGCAATAGAGACAGCAAAGGCAAAATTCTTTTCTGTCTCTATTGCGTCTGCAGAGAGCTGGCCGGCAGAGCTGTTCCAAGTGGTTAGGGGTCTTTTATACTCAGATTCAAGAGAGGAAATTCGAGACCATTTGATGGCCCACTGCAAACAATTTGCCCAGCACTTTGCAGATAAAATCACTTGGATCCGCTCCGACTTGGATACCAGGATTGATACAGATCCTGTCGATAATGGATACTTTTCAATTTGTACAGCCCAAGGATGTGGACAAGATCCTTGGAGATGTGCTAGATCCTTGCCCTTCCTGGCTTATTAAAAAAGCCAGAGGGGAACTGGCTGAGTGGGTAGAGGGTGTGATTAATGCCTCCTTGAGACAAGGTAAAGTTCCAACTTGCCTCAAGGAGGCTATTATAAAACCACTACTAAAAAAAAGCCATCCCTTGATCTCACTGTTTTGGATAATTACCAGTCTGTCTCTAATATCCCATTTCTAGGCAAGGTTTTGGAGCATGTGGTGGCCTCTCAGCTCCAGGGGTTTCTGGATGAAACGGATTATATAGATCCATTTTAATCTGGTTTCAGGCCTGGCTATGGTACTGAGACAGCTTTGGTCGCCTTGGTGGATGACCTACAGCGGGAACTAGACGGAGAGTGTGTCCTTGGTTCTGCTGGACCTCTCAGTGGCTTTTGATACCATGGTGTCCTTCTGGGTCATCTTGCGGGGATGGGACTTGGGGGCACTGTTTTCCTAGAGGGCTGAACCCAGAAGGTGATGCTGGGGGACTTCTGTCTGACCTCCTATCCTCTGGCCTGCAGGGTCCCTCAGGGTTTGGTCTTTTCCCCCATGCTATTTAACATCTACATGAAACCACTGGGAGAGGTTGTCCAGAGTTTTGAGGTTCAGTGTCATTAGTATGCAGATGACACCCAACTTTATTACTCCTTTTCACCACAAGCCAAGGAAGTCATCTTGGTCCTAAACCAGTGCTTGACATCAGTAATGGACTGGATGAGGGCAAACAAATTGAAATCCAGACAAGACAGAGGTTCTCCTGGTCAGTAGAAAGGTAGATCAGGGAATAGGGATTCAGCCTGTGTTAGATGGGGTCATACTCCCCCTGAAGACACAGGTTCGCAGCTTGGGAGTGCTCCTGGGTACAACTCTGAGCCTGGAAGCCCAGGTCTCAGCAGTAGCCAAGAGTGTATTTGCACAATTAAGGCTTGTGCACCAGCTGTCCCCATTCCTTGAGATGTCAGACCTGGCCATGGTGACACATGCCTTGGTTACATCCTGGTTGGATTACTGTAATGTGCTTTACGTGGGGCTGCCTTTGAAGAGTGCTTGGAAACTCCAGCTGGTTCAAAGAGCTGCAGCCAGGTTGTTAACTGGAGCTGGTTACAGGGAGCACACAACACCCCTGCTGCAACAGCTCCATGGGCTGCTGATCTGTTTCCGGGCACAATTCAAAGTGCTGGTGATGACCTTTAAAGCCCTACACGGCTCAGGTCCAGGTTATTTGAAGAACCGTGTCCTCCCCTACGAACCAGCCCAGGTGTTGAGATCTGTGGGAGAGGCCCTTGTCTTAGTTCCACCATCCTCACAGGTGCATTTGGTGGGAACATGGGAGAGGGCCTTCTCAGTGGCTGCTCCCAGACTCTGGAACTCCCTGCCCAAAGAGGATAGACTCTGCCTATCTTCAGGAAACAGCTAAAAACATTCCCCTTTCAACAGGCATTTTGTATGTAATTTCTGTCAGTGCTGGTCATTTTAATTGTTATTTAATTGATATTTTAATGCTGTTTTTATATGCATTTTAACATGTTTCAATTATTATTGTGGTTTAATTTTGTTTTATTTTTGTATATCACAGTTTTTAAACTATGTTTCTTTTAATGGTTGTAAGCTGCTTTGAGTCCCCTTGGGGAGAAAAGTGAGATACAAATAAAGACGATGATGACGACGATGGTATTTTAGGCATTTTTCCAGGCTTTGTTAGGGTGACATAGGGTGGTTATTGATACAGAAGTGGTTGTTTTCATTTTCTCCCATTGAAATCAATAATAAGGGGATTCTGTGCACCTGGAACTGGTGTAAAGATGTGCTGCTGATGGGGTCATACTTGTGGATTGAATGAGTACATGTTATGGTAGAAGTGTGTTTCTCTCCAGAAGCCCATGCTTGGTCAGCTATTCCACTGTCCTGTCTTTACCAATGCAATGGATGTCCTAGTGGTATGTTCCATTGGCATAAGAATAATATTGGCAAGATATCTGATGTTCTGTTAGTGTAATGGGTCTTCTGTCAAGTGCAGCTACTCAGCTAGTGAAATCTTCAATATAGGATTGCTCTCTTAATGTGTAGACTTGCAATACTGAAAACATCAAGAATGGTGGAGCCTTACAGAATTCAGAACAGATGCTTGGGCAGAGTGAGCTGAGAAAATGAAACTAAATAGTTTATTATCTTTTTCTTATTCAATGTGATTTTTGCATCCTCCCTCCATTTAAAAGTTCATCTTTACTGTAGTTGGTAGTTCATGCAGCATTTTAACACATTTGCTTAATGAACACTGAAAACACTTCATTAGTCAGTTCAGTAATTAGCCTTCCTCGTGATCTTGTAGATTGAGTGGAAATTAAACGAAGGGAATTGTTTGCCCCAAGGCTGAAATAAAAGAGGTAAAAACCCACTAAAGGGAAGCACCAAGCTATGTGTATCAGTTGTGTCAGGCTCCAACTGGGTAGGGCAGTGGAAGATTAAGAATTAAGTGTCCCATTTAAAATAGGGGGAAGGGAAGCAAAAGCTGCCACAGAGGTCATGACCATGTAAGAGTGGTTAGATTGTGCCTTTTGGCTGATCAAAATCTCTTTCCCCAAGCTGCTGCTGCTGTTTGTGTTTTGCGCCTTCAAGTCATTTCAGCTTATGGCAACATTAAGGTGAACATATCACAGGGTTTTCTTGGTGAGATTTGTTCAGAGGATTTGCCTTTGCTTTCCTTTGAGGCTGAGATAGTGTGATTTGCCCAAGGTCAGTCAGTAGGTTTCTATGGCAAACAGGAAATTTGAACCCTGGTCTACAGACTTGTAGTCCAACACTCAAACTACACCAGGATGGCTCTTCAAGCTACTCAAACTTCTCTAAATCACTCACTACATTTTTTCATTTTATTTATTTTTTGCCTGTGTGGCAAAAAATTTGATTGGGGGCAATGCCTTCATTTTGATAATCCTCTCCCCGAGCTCCACCATTGACTGTTTTCCTTTCCTCATATGGTTAAAAGATGGGGATTTTTGCTGCTTCAGCACTCTGCTGAATAACCAGGAGGTGATTATTCCTAACAGTGCTTTCTGTGAGCAGTGCTGCATCCTGATGGAGTATTGTTCCAAGTGCATTGGTGGGGTGCAGGATAGAGGCATTGCCATGACCCTTTGTGTCTTCTCCGAATTCAATCCCAGCTTAATACACTGGCTAAATAAGAGTTTATTTTTGCACTTGGTTGATACTGATACACACTCGTTGAATTTGGTGAATCATAGAATCATGATTCTATGATTCATCAAATTTAATCCCAGCTTAATACACTGGCTAAATAAGGGTTTATTTTTACACCTGGTTGATGTTGATACACACTCATTACCTTAATCATAACTGATGTTGGGATGGGAAGGCAACAGCTGCAGGGAAGAAGTGTGTACCTGCTCATGGTCTCTTAATTGTAATTGTGGAGCCAATATACCTCCTGCCAAAGAACAGTAGAAATGGAAAGAAATTGATCTCGCAAAGGAGGGATTTTTCTCCTGCCTTTGTGTTTCCTTTCTCCAAATCTTCTATTTGTGATCAGGTAGGAAAAGAATCATCTACATGCCCAGGTTCAAAGGAAGTCCTCTTAAATGGGCCCTTTCCTGTGTCAGTGTGTATCCTCCATCATGAGTATAGCATCTAATGGCAAAAGAAAACTACAGCAGTGATACTCAGTCAAAGGTAGATGGTAAGACACCATTCTTAGTGTTCCATCATTCCACAGATGTAGTATAGCTCTAGCACTTAGTAGTCACAAGTACAAGGAGTAAAGACAAAATGCAGTAAGATGGCTGTGCCCACAGACTCGCGTACATTTGTGAGTGAAATAAACTCTTCAACTGATTGTACAGGGTTTTTTTTTTGTCAGCTTGAAATGCATCTGGTAAGCAGTTCAGACAGTGAATGAATGAATCTGAAGGTGCTATAGTTTTCCTCAGCAAAAGAAAATTAAACTGTTGGTATTAAGATGCAGGTACAGGTCTCTTTAGGTGTGTGGTCTTAAAAAACAGTGTCATTTCTGGTGTAGCCATTTTTTGTTAAAATATCAGGAGAATATATGCTATTCTCTTTACAAATGCAACAAGCCTGCCTCTAAGTATCAAGAGTTTCCAATGGTTGTAGCTGTATATTCACAGCTTTGCATCCTCCTTTTTTGAAATGTTTTGGGTTTCCCTCCCTCTCTTCCTTACGGCCTTCAAAATTGTCCCTTAGAATTGTTTTGTACAGGAACAAACCTTGGACTGTCAGAGGTTTTTTACTCATCTGGAGGTGGCCAGAATTATTTCAAAGATTCTGATAAAATAATTTCTATTTAAAACTTTGAATGTTTTTGAGTATAATATTCCAACCAAGTGTGCTATATCGGATAATGTTTTCCATTTCTCCTTTTCTGGAAAACCCACATCACTGGTCATACAACTGGAGATCACTTTTCAACACACACATCAAACACATTTCTTTCTTGATTTGTGAATTCACACTGTAAGAGGCATCCACAGACAGTTTTGAAAGGCAGAGGAATGGTGATCAAAGAAAAAGAAGTGATTAATCAATGACATCAAGGACTAAATGATTCATTAAATGTACATGACCTGTGATAAGGAAAAAAATCCTATTTATATATTCAGGTTTTTTTACATAAGAAACATTCACCAGAAGTGAATGCGAGAAAGAGATTGGCATGACTCCTATACTGAGAAGCATTTTATTTCTTAAATGTTATTTCATTTCCATAGTAAATTAAATAAAATGCAAGAAGCACACCTTAGAGCTTTTGATTTGTTTTGCAACACAAAGCAGAGCCCATTCTGTGGCCAGTCTGCTGCCCTTTAAAAATAAGTTCTTCTCTTCTTTCCTGGAGATATTAAACATTGCCACGGTTCTTACATATAGCTGGGGAAAGTGCCTAAATAGGGTGGTGGGTGAGTGATGTGAACCTTTTATTCCACCACACAGATGAAGTTCTGATGGTACAATTCCCTGGTGTGAATTGGGTCATGGTTTGTTTGGTTTGTGCCAGGGAACCCATTTCACATGAATTTTTCTTCTCCCTTCATTTCAAGGATAGGAAGGAACTCAAACCAGAGTTTAATTTGTCTGACTCATTCTCACTGGAGATGATCTGCATGATGAAGAGAAGGAGTTTGTCTTGCTTTGCCACCATGCTGTTTCAGCTGTTATAATGTATGAAATAGGGCAGGGTCTCTGGAAATTTGTAAAAAGTTTTTGACATTTGACCCTTATTCTGTCATTTATCATTATTGCTATAGTAGGCACAGATTCTTGTATCATGATAGCCAGGTGTCATCTGGTCACTAAACAGTTGGTGCATAGTCTTTGACAATTACAGTAGACTGCTGTAGAAGTGGTTTTGAACTGGGTGGCTTCTATTTTTGCTGTGTGGGTTTTTTGTTTTGTTTTTGTTTTGCCTTCCTTGATTTTTTATTGCATTTCTAATCTGTCTGATGTTTTGATTCTGTTTTGTCTGATTATAGCCACCATGTCCAGTATCTAATGTAGGTCATAATGCTTACGGAAGCCTCCCTGCAGCCATGTTTGCAACAAAATCCACCCTTCCAACCTATTTCTGAGGGGGTAGAAAATCCTTCAGAGTAGGTTTTGGACTGTGTAGTAGGGGGAGAACTAGAGATCCTTATGGTATCTTCGGGAGCATTAGGTTTCAGTGTGTTGGATTTAAGCACTTGGATAGTGGTTTGGAGGCTAAACCATATATATAAACCTAATAAACAAATCTCTTCTCTCTCTTGCAAATCCTTTGCTGCTCTAAATTTGTGAGCATAAGGATTCACTGATGCTAAGGGAGGATAAAGTTCCTCTAACAGATCCTAGGATGCCAGATAAGTCTCCGTTACTCTATCACTCCTTGACATTGGGTGTTAATGAAAGAGTATTTCTGTTTCTGTTACTTAAATAGGTATAATGTGGAAACATAAACACAGTATACTAAACACTGCTGTATCAAGATATTAATGCTTGCTATCCTTAAAACTGTATTCATCTCTTTTTAATTGTTGTTAGAACACTGTCCACACTGTTTTGTCCTGAACTACATAAATACACTTATTGGACTATATGAATTTAGCACAAACTTGCTGAAGAGAAAAAATGGTTTATTTTAATAACTGTAAGAATAAACTTGGATTTTTTTAAAAAATGTCATTAGATAATGTGAAAGACCAGCAGACTGGTAAGGTAAATTTTATGAAAACATAGATACAATTAAATTACATTAACAATAAACAAACAAAGATCAGCCAAATCATATTATGGAAATACAGGCTTCCCCCACTTATCTGACAGGTTAGGGACTGTAAAAAAAAAAGAAAAAAAGAAAAAGTGGAACCCACATACTGTACTGTAAGGAGCATGAAGAACTTTGCAGATTCTCACTTGGGACTAACCACATGCATGCTACTTGGAAAGTCTCAGCCAGCTTAGCACCTCCCTGCCAGCTCACTTTGCAAGTAGTGTGTACATGCAGGCAGTTCCAAGT
>CAOLHI010006488.1:0-31963 GCA_948474755.1 Ctenosaura bakeri
GTTATACAAGAAACATACATTACACTAGTTATTTCAAAGATTGTTTGGAAAACATTGAGCCCCATCTATCACACAACCATGCTGATATTTGCACCGTTTCAGAAATTCTGAAAGCTTAGTCTTTAATGGGGGAGGGACCCTTTTCCTTATTTGATGATATGAAGTAACACAATAAACATTAGAATGATACCTAGATTTTAGATCACACTGGTGGATTATAGGGTAGTAGACTAAATGGGCATTTGTGACCAATACAACAGTACTTCTGTGTTCCTATATGAGGTTATTAAAAAAACAGCTTGCATTCTTTCAGTGGACCCAAGGACACTTGATTCCCATTGTAGCTTTATAGGTTGCTCAAGTTTCTCCTGAAAACTACCTACACATCTGATCCCAAAAATAAGGCACTGCTTTGTTTTTGTTTTTAATCAAAAAAGAGAATTCCAATCAAGTTGGGCTGGTAACTAGTATGATATGAATTTTCAAGTATCCAAGAGACTCTTCACTCAGTTTGTGGTGACTAGAACAGTAACTGTTCAAAGCGGTGCATGAACTTGGCCTTAACTTGGCAGTACCTCAGTACTAGAGTGCCTGTGGTCCACAACCATCCCTGTCATTAAGAAAAAAATGCTGCCACCCTAGGCAAAAGATTCAAAGTGAGACAAAAAGAAGGCAAAACATTAGCTATTTATTATTATCGGCAGGATTTTCTGCCTCAAGGATCAAAATATCTTGATTGGCTCTTGAAACTATGGAGCATGACTTTCACAGCAATAGCAGTTACATTTCTATACTGCTTATCAGTGCCAAGCATTCCCTAAGCAGTTTACAATGTGTTTTTTAGCTAATTGCCTCCAACAAGCTAGGTACTCATTTTACTGACCTATGGAAAGATGGAAGGCTGAATCAATCTGGAGCCCTGCAGGATCAAACTCACAATGTTGTGGCTGCAGTACCAGCATTTAACCACTGTGCCACCAAGGCTCTTTCATTGGATGAGTACCATTTGCTGCTCCACCTCAAGCTGCTACCTTGAAGCAGCCCTGATGTGGCCCCTAGTCTTATTTCAAAGGCACCCGTAAGTGAATTTGTTCTGACCTCTAGCAAGAACCATTTGTCTACCCTACCTCCTCAAGCATTTGGTGGGCCTGAAGGAAGAGGCAGTGTCAAAAAGAGAGTGCAAAATCATATGCTTACGTCCATACAGAAAAGAATTACTCAGTGACAGTGGTAGATGGCTGGGGAGGGAGAAAAACAGGGGGAGAAAGGATGGGAGCAAGATTTTTAAAAATCCTAGATGGTATCAGATTCTGTAAATCATCTTTATTGGCGAGAAAGGATTTCACCTAAGCTTCAATATTCTGCTCAGTTTTTAAAGAATACAGTATAGCTTCTGTGGTGAAAATTGGTGGTGAAGTTGGGGAGAAAAAAAAGAGACTGATTAGAGGAATGTGGAAAGCTGTTGGGAGTAAAAATGAAATTGTCTGGAAGACACTTATAATATTTAGGCTAAAGGAAGAAAAAAAAAGTCCTCACTAGAGTTAGAAACAACAGTAGTCTTTTTCTCAAAAAAGCTCAAGGACAGTCACTAAATATTTAACATCATGACTTTTAGTATCCAAATTCTCTTCTGTAAAACAGAATCCCTTTAATAAAATCCTGTTAACAATGTGGGGTATTGCAGGTAGTGGTATTTCATCTAAAACTGAAAGTGTAAAGTGCCAAGGTTATGACTATGAGGGACATAAATGAATCCTGGTATATAACGGCAAGAAAAAACATATTGTCCTATCCATTTTTAAAGGAAAAGATTTTATGAGTATAGTGGGCCCTTGGTATCCACTACAGTTTGCTTCCAAGTTGCATCCACCCACCCATACATCAACATTTGTGGATGCTCAAGTCCTATTACGTACCATGGTGTAGGAAAATTGTATCCCTTATAAATCCCTTATTTTTCCTCCATAAAAATATTATTGGATCTAAAGAGATTTTGATCATCCACAGCAGGTCAGGATCAGAGTAGCAGTTTCACTCTTCTTCACTTTAAACAAATAACAGGCCTACCTTTCAAGTCCACATGGTAGTGTTTTCTAATATAATTATAAGGAAAACATAACACAGGAATATCACATGGCTGTCATTCATAGTGGTATAGAAATTGATTAAATCATCATTATCACCTCCTCCTCTAATAGTCTTCTATGAAACTATCTTTAGGAAAGGAGATTTTATTTCAGATCATCTTCTAGATCATTAGTTTAACCTTTTTCATTAATAACTTATATGAGATACTAAAAGAAAAGTAGCCGCCTCCTCATTAAAACAGTAACAGAGGAAAAATGCATGAGGTTATTTTGAGCAGCACATATATTAGGAAGCTATTAAACCAAATATATTTTAAAGGTTACTGATCCCACAAGAAAAAAAACTATAAGTTTAGCAGAGTCAGTGTAACTTTTTAGCATTAAGCTTCAAAGAACTCCACTACCAATTTTTTCCCTGGCTCCAGACTTATAGCAATTGAAAAGTTATTCACAAATATTTCATTCAGCTTTTTATTGAGAAATCTGGTTTTGTTTTTGTTTTTTTGAAAGACAACCATTTCATTTCACTTTTTCAGCTTCATTCTACTCGACAGGATTAATATCTCTTGTCATGATAGTGCACAAGCATCGAACACACAGTGGATGATTGGCATTAAATAGCAAACACAAAATTCAGGTTTTAATAAGTCTGGGGTTTGAATACCTGCCAATAAGTTGGGGTACCAATGCAGGTTTCACAGGCTGGACAGCTAAAGTAGATTCCAGAGGAGCAACTGGATAGACCAGTGGCTCAGAGGTCTGAGTTCCTTCTGTGCTCATCACAGGAAGATTCCTTTTATTATCAGCTTCATCTGCCCTCAATGATGTAGCGCCTGTGGCACTCAGCACTGGTGAACCAGTTTTTATCCTATTTGACCTTAATTCAACAAATTATGAAATATTAAAATACAAATACTTTATTAAAATGCTGAAAGGAAGAAAAAAAAAAGTAAGCTGCCTAACGAAGAACTAAAGAGAGCCACTGGAAATCCTTATTTTTTTTTATTTCTTATAAATTACAGATGCTCAAATGACTCGAAGTACAGAAGAATCTAGCATCTATGTTGCCAATTGCTCTAGTTCATTTCCTTCCCTTTAGGATAGCGCTGGTAGTCACCTCTGGGTAACAGTAAGTGGCTTCAGTTCCTTCACTAAAGATGGCATTCCCTCCACTCATGACTAACTAAGAATTCCATGTCCACCTTTAGATGAATCAGAAACCAGATATTACTATGTTTACAGAGAAACTTGGCTGGAGGTCAGAAGGGAGTCAAGGACCACAAAGCATCCCAGAAAGATCAGTGTGTGCTCATATGTGTGTATGCATGTATATTCATATATGTACACACATAACCTGTACTGTTTACAATGTGGAGTATTTTATGCATTATGGCCATTACAACCGGTGGCATATGTCTGCCACCCAGTCAAGACACATACAATGTCAACAATACTCACAGAAAACCTTTTTTCTTATCTCGAAACTGATAATTACAAACAGAGTTGTAATTTATGACAACTGAAGATTAAGCCTGTGTTAAGGAGCTAACATTTTAATTTACCTGTCTAACTGACACCTGCTTTTCAGTATCCTCAGGAGCTAGTAGTTTCTGCTGTTACTGACTGCTGCCATCTTGTGGGCCACGGGACATCTGATAGTAGGAATGTTGATACTCGACACTCAAGGTACTGTTCTCCAGCTAGCCAACAGCAAGCTAGTGAACTGCCATCGGTTAACAGTTCTGGACAGCCAAAAGGCAAAGGATTAGCTCCAAAACAGTTCTTACTTATTTTTTACTTGAAATGGAGTCTTCTAATGATGTTATAAAGAAAGGCAAAGCTGTGAAATATAGTGGCACTTATTTTGCTCCAGACCCAGATAGATTATAAACAAACCAGATTTTGATCTTATTGAACTTTTGATGGTATGCAATGCTCCCTTCTGTCTTCCTCAACCGTTCTGGACATAGGGTGTCAACCCTAGGACAGCAGAGACACAAGGCCTCAGGAAATAAGCAGGTTGCAAAGCAAGAGAAAAGAACAGCTGCAAAGAACTTGCAGAAGTGAATAATCTCATGCCCCTCCCAACTCTCAGTTTGATGGACAGTTTGGTAGCTTCAAAGAATAGATAAATGACCAGTTGTTATCATTTATTACACAATAAAACCAGGATGCAATTAAGAAGTGTGAAACTACCTAGTGAAACTTGATGCTGTTTTGGACAGAATGGCTACTTGCTGGTTAATGTTTAAAATATGAACAGTAGCAGGTGGATGAGGTGCACACTTGGGTAGGGCTTCCAGAGGATTCCTGAAAATAAGATCTCTGAAGAAGAAAAAGATTAAAGTGAATTTACAAGAAAAGCCTACTATCTTCAACTGTTCTTTTAATGCCCCTCTCTACTGTTCCAATTTTTGTACTGTGTTCATGCTAAATTTTAACATCAGTACTCAATCCCTAGTGCTCCCCTCCGCACCTGGCTGGCTGCCTGCAAACGGAAGCATGAGTGACACACGCCTTTCTTCTGCAGTGCAGCCAACCTCTTTCCCATGTTGCGGTGGGAAGAAAGCACCTAAATTGTGCTTCCACCCATTCTGCATGGCCACTGCCAACAGAAGCGTTGTGAGATTGCAGGCTACTAATGGATTTTTTTCCATTAATGGAGTATCCCACAATTGTGACAGGTGGGGATGCGTTGGCAGTGAGACAACAATGTTGTGCGAAAGCACAACTTGTGGACCACCAGCAATACGTCCCATCACAGGACAGCAACGTCATTTAGAAATGGCCTAAATGACTGATTTCAGCCGACATTCACTATGTGTGACTAAGCCTTGAACCAAGTTACTGAATCTGGAAAACAAGAACTTTTCCATTGCAAATTCTCTAAAGTGCATTTCAGAAGCCTATTGAGAACTGGCACTCCAACAACAGCAGCAGCAGAAGAAACAGTGCAAATATTCATTTATATCCTGCCTTTTCTCCAGGAATGAGACTCAAGGTGGACTAGAGCAATTGAGTAAAATGCAAATAAAAACAAAAAGACAAAAAGCATATAGTTAATAAGTGTAACTGAACTATCTATAGAATTAAAATCATTTAAAACATATACATTAAAGGTGGTAGTGGTGGGGGCACAACAGAACAGATTATTAAAAGCCCTTGCAGTCAGTTTTCAAAAGCTAGTCTTCAAAATGAGTCCCATTTTGAGAAAATGATGGGATACAAATTGAATTAAAAAAATCAAAATAAATGAAGTTTTCATTGCTTACATAAGGAAAACAAGTAGAAAGCTGGTGTGACCTTCATATGAAGGGCATTCTAGAGCCTGGAGGCAACCACAAAGATGACCCTCTCTGTTAACACCAGACATAGAGGGGAGCATGGTAGGAACAAAGGAACATCATCCCCTTAAGATCTCAGGATTCAGGCAAGCTGAATTGGAAAACGTATAATGTCTATAGAGGAACTCTGAAATTCTGGAACTACACAAAATGACAAATTACATGTACCAATAGTTTGTTGTCAGCAACTATTACCAATAGTTATTGTCAGCAAATCATATATGCAGTTTAACTATTGCTTGCAGTTTTAGAGGACACCACACTCACACATTTGGATAGCTATACACCAGTTTTCCCCAGCCTGGAACTTTCCTGATGCTTCAGATTATAATACTGATGCCTCAAAGCCACTACTGAGTTTGGCTGGGAAAGGACAGTAGCTATTCCAAAATGTATTACACTTTGAATGTTAAGTACAAAGATAGCACTTGATTCCAAAACATATTTCTGAAATGTATTGTAGAGAATGGTAGGAAAAGGTTTGTCCCACCTCTTAGCTCATTATGTGTTTTGGTTCATTCCCAGCTACAGACAGCCACAGATGATTATACTACATCTCTATTAATTATCACTGCATAAAGCCATGTGAAACAATTATTCCTTCTGTGGGGGCTTTACCATCATCTAATTCTTAATTGTAAATACTAAACATTTGTTAAAAATGTCCCTCCTATGATCTGTGTAGTTTCCTGATTGAGAAGGACCATATTAGAGAAATGGTGGTCTGGTATTGTCATTTGGTGAGATAACACACAAAAAAACGGGCTCTTATAAGCACACATGGCTGACCTTGTCTGGGCTTGTAATTTCTGAGATTGTTTACTACGAAGCTATAATTCAAGTGGGGGAACTCATTTTCTAGAAAGCAGAAGAAATATAAAGCAAATGGAATATTTTATAAAGTTTTTTTTAATGATTAGAAACAAGTATTTACCTCTTGAAAGAAGTAGTGGAGACAGTCGGTCCAGAAAGTGTGGTAACAGAAACAGTAGTAGGAGTTGGATCTCTGAGCAAGGAGCTAGTTGGATTTGCTTCTGCCCTGATAGTAGTTTGTTTCAATTCAATTTTTAAGGTCAGAGAATAAGAAAATTAAGAAAACTCTAAAATCTGTATTTTAATATGATTTTACCCATTACATTTCTGCTCAGAAATATTAATCTCTTATATTGACAGACTGTAGATGTTGGCATGCTGAAATAGTGGCTGGTTCGCAGTGCCAAAGGAGAAGGTTGCTTTGTTCTGTAGATTTCCTAAGCACTCATTCAAAACATAAAAGGTTGAATAGATCTAGTTCAGAGTTCTGTGAACAGTCTATACCTTGTTTCATAATCAAGAGAAGAGATTATAAAGATGACCACAGTCTTAATTGCTTTGAAACCAACATTAAAACATTTAGATTTCCAGTTGAAGGACACATAATTCCAATCTAATCACGTAGTTCAGTATAAAAACAACATTATCTTTTTGGCCAACAGAACATGCATTGTCACAGCACATATATTGCATCTTCTGTTTTCTCAGGTAAAAAAGCAAGAATAATCTGGCACCACATCACAGCCTGCCCTTTCATGGGTACACCCCTCCATATGGAAAAAAATCCTTTAAAACCACCTTCTAGTTGGAAGCTTTGTATGTGTAACTGGCCCCACAGAAAGGGTGTACATGTCCCATAGGGACATGTGTGAGACAGGAACTGTGTGAGCTCTAATCTGTATGTTATTTACTTTCTTTTTTAAAAAAAAATATTGAAAGTTTGTCTCGAAAATAAACCTCCCCCACACTTCCATGCTTAAATCTTCCAGTCGAAATTGCTTATTTCCATTCCATTACAAACATAATTTCCATCTTACAGAGAGAAGAACAGTCATTATTTCTTCTTTAATCTGTATGTTATATAGCATACGGGGGGACAAATTATTAAAGTTTTAACCTCCCCACCCACTGATCAACCCCATACTCAAGCAATCAGTGGTGTGGTTAGGTGATGAAAGTTATGACAAAGGTGATATTTAAAATAATCTTTCAAATGTGAACTACTTGCCGCTAACTTCGTAAAAATAATCTTGACCTTTAAAAGTATTAGCAATCTGAGTGATCTAGAGAAAAAAATGTTTCCACAATAAAGTTAAGTCATGCAAGTGACCTGAGAACCAATGGAACAAGAAGAAAGAGAAAAGCAGACCTCTGAGTTACAGAAAGTAATACTGGTAGTTCTGACACATCAGATACCTCACAGGTCTGGGTAGCTACTGAGCTGGGACGCCGTGTTTCCAGTCCATTAATTAAATCTGTAGAGAAGCTTTATACAAATGACAATACAGAGCACATATGGTTTGAGTTACTAGCCATTCTTGGTAGACTAGACAATATTTAAGATTAAATTTTCATGAGACATAAAATTGCTAACTTGGAAGCTGCTAGCATATGCCAGTTTGATAGAGCAGTCATCTGTGTAACAGCTGGCAGAAGGATTGTTTTTAATAAAAGGCCCTGGCTTCAGGGCAGAAAGATGCATGCTGCTCAACTACTACAGAATGATCAAGGAACATACAAAGACACATATGCCTATTAATTTCTATTAGTATTTTTTTCATGAGAGCTCTAATAATATTAGCAACGATGGTAAATTTGTAATAAGAATAAAGTATTTGTGCCAAGCTAAATAACTTTCTCATCATTGTATTCAACTGTTAAGCTCCCCCATCCAATGTATAGTGGTTTTTCTCTGAGGCCATGGAACAATATCTGACTTGAAACTTTCCCCTGTGGTCTAGAAGCCTTCTTCTAGTGTATTTATACAAATTGCCCTATTCACATATTTTTTCACACAAAAACTACTGTTATTGTATAGGGGATTATAAATTATTGTTATTACTCAATAAAACCCATTGTTCATTGCAGCTTGCTCCTACTTTTTAAAATAGATGAGCTTTGTAGCCTTGAGGTGTAATATGCTTTCAAGTCTGCCTGACAAATAGGTTTGTATAATCTACACAAAACCTGTAAGTATTTTTATCTACTTTACAATTTTTACTTATGGACTATATAAATCTCGTATGTACTTTGTCTGCACAGCACAGTGAACATGGCATAATGGCTAGTGTGCTGGACTGGGGCTTGAAAAATCCAGGTTCAAGTCCCCACTCAGCCATGAAACTCAAGGGTAAACTTGGGGCAGACACTTTCCCTCAGCACTGCATGATTGTTGTGATGATAAAGTGGAGTGTGGGAGAGATATACATCACTTTAAAGCTCAGTGGAAGAAAGGCCATATATAAAAGTAGCAAGCAAACAACATAAAAGCCAGTTGTGGGCCTTCCCCTGTGTATCTATATGGCCTCTTCAGTGAATTCATTTGCCTACTGTTTGTGGCTCTTTTCCATATCTCTGTGGACACAACCAAAACCTTCCCATGTAGAGGTAAGAGAATATCTGCTTCAGTATATCTGCACTGCTCTTTCCTTTCCCAGATGCCTTTACAATTGGTGCCAGCTTCTTTAATCTATTGACACCAGTTGATTAAACTGCATACTCATCTGCCTCTGACTGCTGGGACAATGAAAGTCTTGCATAGTATTACCACTGAACTCAGTACACAGTGATAAACTAAAATAAGCGAATCACAGACTGAAGAAAAGTGGGGGGATGGTAGAAGTCAGCAATTCTGGGGGAAAATAGAATGGTTGCAGGATGGCATATCCATAGATTTATGGTACAGGGTTAAAAAACAGAAAGGGGGAAAGAAATAGAAAAACATGTTTGCAATTATAAAAAGAATCCATCAATATATCATCACCCAGGTGTAGGGGTGGGGAGATAGCATCAGGAAAATATTTGCAGGGCAAGAGACTAAGCTGAGACTAAAATAAAATCTGGTAGCTATTAAGAGCTTCCAAGTCTTCCAAAAGAAAGGGAGAGGAATTCAGGTAAGATGAAAACTCATCCTGCCAGGAAAAAGTTTTTCTTGGACTATGCAAACATGATGATAAAAACTCATGGGTTTGGAAGCAGCTAGAGCACTTTTCATCCCTTCAAACAGTTGAATGCTGACATATAGTATGGAGGACACTTGGATGTATTAAATGCCACACATATCCACATACATTTACAGCGGATAACAAAGCCTAAGAATCTTGACATTATGGGTTGCAGAGAGAGAAAGCAACAGAGGAATGGGGCTGCAGTAAGGCCTGCAGGTGGGGAGGGAAAGAAAGAGACAGAGAGAGGTTGCAGGAAGAGTGGGAGTCACAGACATTAAAAACAGCTTGTGTTGTAGAAAGCATGAACAAAGGAGGAATGAAGAGTTCAGAGAAACTTGTAGTGTACAATCCACGGGGCCCAAGAAATTAATATTTCTTGGTCTACTTCCATTTCTCTAAAATACCCAAATTCCATGAACTCTCAAGAGATTCACTTTGTACTTCAGATACATCATTTAATTTTTATTGCAACCCTACCAGTTGAGATTATTGCTTTCAACCCCACTAGTGTAGATAGGATTGCAGAAGACATCACCAAAGGTAGTCTGGTGAGTTAATGGCCATTTGAATCATTAATGACATTTGAATCAGGAATTTTCTGACCCACAGCTGAATCTCTTTAGCAACTATAGGGCATTATTTGATGTTGAACCTATTGCAAGGGTAACTAATTAAAAAAAAGTGAATCTATGATTGGCTTATTGCAAATGAAAGCATCATGTGCAATCTAAAACCAAAGGAGACATAAATCACACAAAAATGGAATCTGTAAAAAATTGGAAAGATACAACATTCCACGTTTTAAAAAATCAAGCACATGTAAGGACCGAATAAAAGCCTTAATAGTTTTCTCTCAATGAAAGACCTTCAACAGTTGAATCAATACTCTGAACTGAAATACACAGCACAACAATATTTTTCAACATTCAGTGTTTTTATTGTAGACTACTCTCTACATTGGTGCGTACACACATTAAACAGAGATGCAGTGTATTATTCAATATACAAACATGTGACAATTCAAGTAATTATCTTTTCATGAAATAAGAATTATTCACACAACTTTAAGATGGACTTTACTGAACTCTACCTATCCTACCTTGGAAGGGAAGAGCTTGTGACTGTGAATGTGTTTCAACAGAAACTGATTTCAGATAATCAAAATACTAATATTAAGAAGAATGCACTATGGGTCACAGTGTTTTTATGTCTATCATGTAGCAAGCAATCATGAGCACTCCTTAGTTGTTTTATAATGTGCCATAGTGTATCAGTTTTTTTCTGCACACGTGGCTGTTAAATGTCAAACAAGTGAAAAGTTACCTCCAATCTCCATTTTCAGTTTGACTTTCCCTAGAGATAATTCAACAGATAAGAAACTTCACATATTGCCAGAGCAAGACTTGTGTTTTCATGAAATAAACACTACTGCAGAAGAGCTTTCAGACCTGGGCAATGCAAGTCTATACCTTATTGTAAGCATAAAGAAAGCTATTTTTTTCCTGAAACAATTTATGAAGAAGATTCTATTTGAATGTTTCAAAAGAAATAAAAAAAGGATGCATAGAAATGCTTCTATGAAATTCACCCAAGCAGGCTGCTTTTATTAGAACAGAATTGCAGGTATGTCTTCTTCAGTAATACTGCCAATTTTAAATATGTGTGTAACAACTATTAACAAGAGTTCAAAAGACTGTAAAGAAAAATGCAAGGTTGAGGAGGATGAACTTAAAGACAACATTTATTAAGTACTCCTCAAGCATCACAAAGGCAGAAATTATTATTTGCTATAATACATTATATTACAGAACGTTATGCATAAAAATGGCTGATAAAGTCAAAGAATTGCAACCTGTTATAAATAAAGTATATATTCAATAGCTCATACTATTTTCATTTTTTTTAAAACATGTCCCTAGGATAACACTCTCAGGGTTATGGCCAGGGAGAGTTTGGAAACACTCTCATGTGACATTTTCCCTCAAATACAGCTAATCTGAGCTATGCTAGACTTGCTATATCCCTTTAACCGGAACAAAAAAAAGAAAGAGAGAGAGAGAGAGAGAGGTCTGTTTCTCCTTTACTGCTTGGAAAACATTTACATCCTGCTCTAAAATATATCAAACAGTGCTATATATGAAAAACAAAATACTGAAATAACTAAACATTGATTTTATTTCAAACAAAGCTATATAGGAAGAGCAGAATACCTCTTTCTCAAGTTAAGTTTTTCTGCAGCCTGTTTTCTCCTATGTACCTTGTGCAGTGAGCTACAATTCATATCCTGCAGTTAAGAGCCTGCCTCTTTTTTTAGAAGCGGTCACCTAACTGTTCGTCAAGTCATTATGAATATTTTAGGTCACTTTTATGTTCACTTTCCATTCAGGTACCAGCTCCAAAACAAAACATGTTCATCTCATTCTTTATACATCAGTAGGAAATTGTTAGAAAAAGAAAGTATAGAAAAGGCTGTAATTTCTCTTGCAATTTAATCTTATTTTCCCCCCCCTTATTTCATTCCTTGCAAGAAAAAGAGAAAGAAGAAAAGGACATTTATTTTATTTTATTTAGAACTTGTCAAGTCACTGGACGTTAAGGACACGTGCTGAGACGCCATGGTGCCAGTCACGTAATTTTGTATATCTGGGACCTATGACGTGGAGGGGAACCTTTTCCCTGCAGAAAGAAGTGACAGAAGAGACAGATGAAAGGAAAGAGATCTGCATCTAAACCCATTTCACATGCAAATCAAAACATGCAGAATTCATGCACTATTGACAATCCAACTCTCCTTGTACTATGATAAAATCTCATTAAATTTAAAGGGAGAAAATAATTTCTAGCCCTTGTGGCTGTGAAGAGACATTTTAGTGTATCTGTGGGCCATTTCTGCTAAAATATCAAAAGCCAAACTGGGCACCATAACTACACTTTAACTGCAGGCCAGGATTTTACAACCTGTTATTCTATTTTGCAATGCACAGCTAGAATCACAACAGACATTCCAGATATCCAAATTGTACAATATATATTTCACACATATTCTGCAATGTGATGCAAAACATCTGCTCTGTTATAATCAAATGACATACAGAATGACTACAACCAATTCAGAACTGTCCCTTAAACACAGATTTAGAGAACATCTGTAATAGCCAAAATAAATCCTCTCTATTTTTTTTTAATGAAAAGACCAATACTGAAATAACAAGACCTTTCATGCTTTAGAATGCTCTTCTTTGTTAGTCTAACAGAGGCTAAACTGCCTTTGTTCCACCCTCCCTCTACCTGTCTAGGACACCCCCAAATCCACTGCCAGTCAGTATTCCTTAGAAGATGTTGGAAAGGATGCCCGTGGGGATCATATGCAGGACAGGAAGACTAAAAAGTGCAAAGAAGGCTCAGAAATACCTGTAGATGTACATGTGCCCAAGAAACCTATCTGGGTAGCCAGCGAACTGCAGTAGCTTATCCCATTGGTAATGTGACTTGACATTCACAGCAACCATTTCACAGGACTATAATTCACTCTTAAAAAGTTCATGCTTCTTGGCCAAATTTTTATTAGCACATCACCTTCAGAAACTCACCCAATTTTAAAAGAAAAAGAAAAGGGCAAAGAGTTATGAAGATAGTTTTGACATCAACAGTCAATGTGCTCTAAACATCTGGTTAAGGATTCCAGTGTTTCATGAGTAACACTTTTTACCTCAGCAAAGATATGATTTCCTGTTATCCTGCTTCTCCTCAAATCTTTCTACACATGTACTGAGGACTCCTCAAAATGGGCCAACTTTTTAAAAACATTAACACTCAAGGGACAATTCTAAGGCCTACTGAATGCAACATGCAAATAAAGCTTACTTAACCATACTTAAATTTGCTTAACATGTAACTTTTCACACTCAAGCACATACACAGGCGTTTTTACACCATCAGTTAAAAATAAAACATGCAACACATAAAAACATGATTGAGATCATTAACTTACTTTGACTTTTTTGGATTATCAGTTTCCGGTTCTTTCACTGCAAATAAAGAAAGCACTAGCTAAATTTCCATGAAAATGCCACATAATTTTCCAATATTACCCCAGTGATCTATGGAAGCACAATGATTAATTTATTACCAATGATGATGACTGTATTCAGACATGGCAATAAACTAAAATTTCAAAATAACATTTTATTGTACTCAACTGGCACGCCTTTGGACACAGCTAAATTATTCCTACTAAGGCTTCCACTACAAGCAAAAGCAGCTTAAAAAAAAAAAATCCAAATCTTCTATGCATAGATTGTTTAGTGTGTAGCAGAAAACAAGAATGTTGGCTTTTCTCCAACAAGCCACAGTTATAAGCCAACCCAGTTGTTTTAAGCTGCTTCTACTTGCAGGAAAAGTGATTGAGCAACCCATGTGAATTTCATCATCATCATCATCATGGAACTGTCACACAGCCTCTTAAGCTTTTTCAGAAGTCCTCCAAAAGACATGGGATTTGGATGAGCTGGCGGTAGATACAGTCAAAAATCTTACTGGGTTCACAGAACTTGTTCCACAGGCATTTTCCCCATCATCTGTTGAAGTTTCTCCAATATTGCCACACTAAATTAATAAAGAGGTGCAAGGATGCTCACATACCCTCAATCAAGAACTGAATTTTGAAACGTCATGAATTGGCAGAGATGGATAACTTCATTAATTGGCAGAGATGGGTATGTGGGGGATACTATTGACAGTAGATTTCGAGGAATAAGTCCTGAACTGTACTTATTAATTTTAACTCTATTGATTAAAATTTTATTTCACTGTAGAGATTTTGTTTAGTTTACTTATGCTTTAGGAGAATATAATCATCAGGAAATACTCATCACTAGTCAGATAGGAAGTTATTTTTTTCTGTATGTATGTCATATTTTTCTATGTGTTGTCTTTCCTTTTCTCATTTTTCCTTTTTGTTATTGTTCACTATTTTTCTTTGTAGCTGTGTCTTTTTAGAATATTTGTGAATTTTTTAAAAATTTTTTTAAAAAGCTGCACTATCATTTACATTAATGGTCATATAAATACATCACATTCTCAAACACTCTTTTTACATTTGTTTTTTTACATTAGGTTAATAAATGGTGAGATCATGATGAAGAATCCCCTTCCTATTTTTTGCACAGTCATGTGGATCTAGTAGGGGGAAAAATATTAGACACATTCTTAGTCTTAACTACAACAGATCTACCTCTAGGGATTTGGTAAGTCAACACTTATCTAAGTTCCCTTAGTTTAACTGTAGTCTATATAGCTGAGACTAACAACTGGATTTAAAACAAGGTGCCAACATTGGAGGAAAAGGAGATGAAAATTCATAAAACTTCAGCATCTGTTATCCCCTTTTCCTTGCATTTCATATCCTATTATACTCTAAATCTGAGGGCAGGGAACTGTCAAATTAACAATTTGTAAGCCACTTTGAGTCTTCTGGGCTGAAAGGCAGAATATAAATATTCTAATAAACAAACAAATATGAAGTACCACTTATTTCTGCTGGTCTACTCTAGCTAGAATTAATACTGGATATACTCTATACTTTTTACAGTATATTTTTTATGTAACCTCCCAAAAACAATATGTTTGTGGATGTGTATGCATGTTACATATTTTACGCATATAAAAACATATTTCCTCCTTCCTTTCTCCCTCTCTCTTTCTCTCTCACATACATACACACAATTTTATATGCCTCCATTCTTTATATGCCGCCATTCTTCATTACAAATCCAAGTGGTTACTCACTGTGTTCAGTCCCAGTGATCTGTGCAAGGATGCGGAAGGAACGTGATTGGGTAGTTCCTGTCCTTGGGTGCCAATCCTCAGTATCCTCAATCAGCCGTTTCTTGCTGTGATTGCTATGAGTTGGTGGGTGGTAAAACTCCGTATTTCTATATACAACATGCTTCCGTGGTGGACTAAAACAATGACAAAAAAGGTATAAAAACAGTAAGAGAAATACAATTTGAACACCAACATTAATTTTTTCTTTCCTCTTGTTTGTTGCTGTGTGACTTCAAGTTGTTTCTGATTTAGAGACACTATAATGACCCTATCATATATTGGGGGGAAAGATCTGTTTCTTCCTCTGAGGTTGAGTGTGACTTGCCCACGTTCACTCAATGGTTTTCCATGGCTAAGTGGGGATTCAAATTCTAGTCTCCAGAGTCATATCCCAGTGTTCAAACCACAGCAGCACACTGGGTTGTCTTGACCAAAAGTGCTAAACATCTGTGTTAAAAATAAACTTTGTTGGAACATCATGGTCAATTATTTTATGGTACAGTTTGCTTGATATATTCACATCTTAATGAGATATCAAATCTATGGCATCTTCATCCACTTGTTCTGGTCTCTGGAAGAGACGAAAAAATGCCACATTCTCAGAGAAAAGAATAATTTTAATGTTTACTTCACTGCCACGTCCATATTAAAGGCAGTTTATATAAGACATAGGCTCGGGTAGTACTTAGCATAGAGGATTTGTTGCTGTTTTCAATCTCATCTAAAAGTGTTTTTTTCCCCCCTACTTGTATAATTTAAAATCCTTTTCATAATTTGTTGGAGAGCCAACTAGAGATGTGAAAGTTCAAAAAAGAAACATACAGACAAAAAGAGGGAGACTGTTGTTCCCTCCTCCCCATTTTCCTCGAAAGTCTTTTTTTTCTAGAAAAATGGATTGTGAAATAATTCTTTTACACTGTGTAAGATTGGGCAAGGCTATGTAGAGTATCAGATGATTTCAAGTCCTGGTCTTGCTTTTCTTTTCTTTTCTTTCTTTTTTTTTAGAATGACTTATTTATAGCCTCTTGACACAAGATGCTAGAAGAAACAAAATAATTTCCTTTGCTAATGCTCACACCTTTTCTGTTTATATTTACCCCTGGCAACCTCATAAATTGGCAAAACCAAAGAGATTTCTTATAGCTCTGTTCATAACAAAAATTAAATCCTTCTTAAAAGTAAATTCCATTTCTAATAACTGTCTGAATAAAGTGTGTATTTAAGATTCCAAACTATAAAGGGTACTAATACCATGTTTTTCCTGGGGAAGCAGGTGAGAGAAAAAAAAATTGTTCCCCCACTCCTGCTCCTGGCTTCGTAAATTTACACTTCAACTGCTAGGAGTGCAAGCAAAAGAACAGCTGAATATTTTACACCTTTTTAAACAATTTTTGATGTTTTACCATTTTAAACAAATCACTAATAATGCAGAAATTGAGGCAGCAAAGTTCTTTACTCAAGCTTGCATCTTATATATTGGCTCCCAGGAATTCAGTGTTAATGCCACATATAAATACTGAGGTTAGTAGACTCATTTTTTCTCTAGCAACTCTCTCCAATATTATTTTAACTCTGAAAACACATGTAGGTTAACAACTATTTTTGTCTATTTCAGCAGCTGAAGGAACTCCTTCCCATATCCTTCTGGAAGCCAGAAAAAGCAGACATCCCTGTGAACTAAGCTTTTATCTATTGTAAAAATGGGATACAAAGAAGAGTTTCAGGCAGCCGAAAATTATATGTAACACAACAGTTCATGCCCCACCACCTGCCGCACCCATGAAATCTCCATCTGAAAACAGTAAACTCAACAGAACCACACACATGTACACTAACAATTACCGTTTGGGTGGATTTTTCCTATTACGTATTTGAAAGAGCAAGACAGCAGAATAAAAAGAGTCCAGTAGAACCAGGAGGGAAAGATAGAAAGGAAAGAAGAAGAATCGGTTATTTTTAAGTTTTAAAATTAAATCATTTTGAGAGTTATTTTGCTTTAAGGCAGAATTTTTATTTCTTTATACGAACAAATATTAGCTTTGTGCCCAAAAAACTAAAAAAAAAAAAAGAAAAAGAAAATGCACTGCTTAGTGATGGGATGCAGAGTAGTATTACTTACTGTTCAAAGAACTAATGACAACAACAACAAAATTATCCAATAACCAAACTACTTGTACACAGTCATTTTTGGTTTCACAGTCATCCAATGTTCTTATTTGAAAGGTTTTATCAAGTTAATTGGAGCAACCCTACATGTTGCATCAATATTCCTGAAGACAAACTATCCTATTTGAAGATTTCTGAGGCCTCTTTTCCCTTTCTGTCTGGGTAACACAGACAACAAACTGGGAAGCCCTTGTGCTGGTTGCTTTCATCAGGGCACAGTTAAAACCCAGTTCTGAATTATTACATGTGAGATAACCATAACAGAGTTTGAGAGCTGAAAGCTCAGGGTATTTAATCCAACTCATCGACCAGGTAGATGCAGCTCAGCATCCCCTAACACTTCTCTCTGTGTGTATGTATGTGTGTACACAGGTGTCTTCAAGTCACCTGCTGACTTATGGCAACCCCATGAATTTCATAAGGTTTCTTGGGCAAGGAATACTCAGAGGTACTTTTTGACAGTCTCCCATCTGGGTACTAAGCAGGGACAACTCTCTGCTTAGCTTCCAAGGCCAGAGGGGATCTGATTAAATTTCTAACTTCTGTGTAAATATCAAATAGTGCAGGGAGAGCTGACCATCTCCTAGATTCCCTTGTTTTATCGTCTAGCAGATTCCCTTGTTTTATCGTCTAGCAGTTCTTATCATTATGAACTTTCCCCCAATGTTTAGTTGAAATCTTCTTCACTGAAACTTCCAAGTCTTAGATCTCTTTGAGCAACACATTCAGTGTAGACTTATAAAACGGGGAAGAAGGAAGAGACAAAACATTAAAGAGGTGGTGTGCATTATTAATCATTGCAAACATGTTTGTTGTGATAAAACTATACAACTTCATCCATAAAAATTATTTGAAACAACACCAAGTTACTGAAGAAAACAAACTGATCTGAATCCAGATGTTAATTGGCAAAGGATAGCTAGTAAATTAGCATTGTTTTATGTATTGTTATGAGACAAGGGTTGCTTAAATATTAAGAGATAAAGTGTATTAGTGCAGTACTTACAGCTCATCGGGGTTACTGAAGAAGAGGGGAACAGAACAAAAGACAGACAATGGAGAAGTATCCAGGTCATGGAGTACAGGTAAGGAATCACATAAAAATGAAGCAAGAAAAAGTTAATAGAAAATTAATTGTGAAATTAAAGCCATGTAAGAAGAGGAGTAATTCTATATAAGTAAGATTTAACAGCAAGTTCATTCAATCATTTACAAACATTAGTTAAGAGCTAACCGATCTTGCTTTGGCATGTTTAGCACATTTTTTCTTGGCTCTTTCTAGCAGTTACCAAGACTGGTAGCAAGATGGTGCCACATGCAAAGATAAAGCTGTAATACAGTATCTTTCCAGAAGTCAACCTGTATACACTAAGGATTTTAATTTGCTCATGCTAGAGGGAGAGGCGGGTTGAATTAAAGCAGGTGCTAAATAAATCTTTGGTTATCATAAATGTAATTGTGGGATATTTAAAATATCAACATATTTAGTAGCATTCCAGGGTATTAAGTACAATCACTTTGAAAGTTTAAATTAAAAATGTTAGACATTAATAAAACTGATCAGCATTATCTTTTCTGTTTGCTCCTCCCAAAAGTCACACATGTGAAAGAAATAGTGATTTAATATTACCAATAAAACAACTTCTTGCCACATTACTTTGTTTTTTTAAAAAAAAGTAAATTAGCTTCTTAAAAAAAGTAAATTAGCTTCTTCTTTTTTTAAAAAAAAGGCAGAACAGATCTGAAAAAGTTTAATTCTCTCTCTCTCACGCACACACACACAGAGGTCATACATGCAAGTTATTCAGAACCACAAAAATACAATTCCCATGCCAGTGATACTAACTTTGTTTCTGATGTTACCTGTGAAGGAAGAAAGCATTTAAAATGTTTACTATAATGGCTTCCCTATTACTCTATTTTTACATATTGCATGGTCTACATCCAGTTGCCTTCACACATTCTTGCCTGAAACATATATGCAAGCTTGTAAGAAAATATTTTAACCAGTGAGGAGTGAAGTGAACAAGCAATCCTATGCAAAAGATTAGCTTTCATGCAGCAATTGACAAGACATGCTGTATGAAAAGAACTGCACACAGTCACTAAAAGAGCAACAAACTAAATGTCACTTAGTCCATACTACATATAAGAACATAGTTTTTTACTCTTATCTGTATATATGCACTGTTTTGTGTGGGAGTGGAGAATACAGACAAAACCATGTTATGTAACACAGATTTCTGGCAAGTGGGAGAAGTCTCACATTGACAATGATACAGTGAAAATTTTACCTGTAGCCACATAATTAAGACTACAGTCAAATGCAAATCTTGTTTAAAATCAACAATTCTATAAACATTTAGTGGGGCTTAAAAATACACACACACACACACACACATATATATATGCATGTATGTATGTATGTATTTTTAAGCCACACTAAACAAGGCTTCATATATATATATATATATATATATATGAAGCCTAGTTTAGACACAGCCAGGTTTTATGACTGAAACCACTACATTTTCAGAGAACTCAAATCACACTAAAACTTGGGTTTAAGATATGTAGATATCTAGTCTATGAGAACTGATAAAACATGAGATCATGTTGCTAATCAGAGCTTGTATGTCATAGTGATTAGGAATATACAATAAAGTTCCCAGTTCAAAACTCAGCTCAGCCTTGTATTTTCCTGTGATAAGTTTAGGTTAGCCATTTAGGGATGACAAAATGCCAATTAGTTTGTAAGAAATGATTGAACAGCCTGTGTGAAAGGCTTATGAAAGAGTGCCGGAAATACTAAATACACTTATAATGCAATCTTATACTGCTCAGAAATAAATGCTACTGTTTTCAGGAGAGTTTACTCCTCAGTAATTATGGATAGGATTCTAGCCAAAATATCTGTTAAGTTAGGAGATAATACCTAATATGCAGTGTCATTTATAAATATATCTCATATTATAATGTTTACAAATTTAGCATAAGGAATTAGGAATGACTGAATGCTTGGTTAAACATTAAGTCCATCAACACTTCTGTGCTGACAAATTATCAACTCGTTTCATGTAATTAGTTTATAGTTTTCTATAAGCAATTTTGCTGATGCTATGCCTCCAAAGCATAAGAACAAGACCTATCAATTGCTTGTGATTAATCTTAAAATACACTACATATGTAGATGCGATGCACTACTGACTACGAAGACCTTCAGTAAACAGATTGTATTACTGAGGTCTAAATATATTTATAAAAAGGGCAGTGCAATGTCTTACTGTTTAATCAGCACTACATCTTTCATGTGTAAGCAAATTCTTCTCACACTAATAATTGCTCAAGCATCATTTGAAACCATAATATTTTCAGTACAGCTAAGTCCAAGTCTACCGCTTTTTCACTTCAGCGGATAATATCATTGAATATTGGCAAACAGAACATAAGCAGAGGGATTTGGGATACTTGAAAACTGCTACATGAGTATTTAAGTTGCAATGATGCTTCCGGTATCTTAGCAGTGAGGCACAGAGAGAAAAAAAACAAAAATCTGCACTTGCTATATAGCACTGCATCAGGAAGTTTTTAAGGAGAAACAAATACAGTTTGTTCTTCCTGCTTTCATACATTAGATTTCTTTGATCTTAGCACATTATTTATGAAATAGAAGTTGTGAGCTAGTATACTTTGAGAAAAAGTTCCTGTTAGTTGTACTTTTATAAACTCACTAGCGTATATACATGGCATTGCCCAGGATTTTATTTTCTCATAGGTAATATTTGTTAGAGAGATTTGAGATTCTGTGTCTCTTAATTCCCCAAACTATCTTGTCCAGTACCTGCAACTTTTCTCATATTCCTCAATCTAATCTGCATTCAGAGTTATTAACATACAGACATTGGGTTCCTGAGGGAATACACTGCCCTCCTCCTTCTTGTTGCTAGGCCTTGTCTCCATAGGAACCAGCCAGGCCCAAGAGCTCTGTGGCTGAGATTTCTAAAGACCCCTCCCTGACCTGCAAACCCCAGGATGCCACAGAATCTTCACAGCCAGGCAATCATATGAGGGCTTTGCCTCACACAACCAATCATGATAAGTCTTTGCCTTCCTGACACAAACAAACAAACTTTGATGTTTATATATTAGTAGATTATGCAAGTCTATGCTTCCAGGTTCAGCATCTTACATCTACAATGGAGATAATAATATGATTACTGACAACAGAGCCTAAATGTAAGGATTCTTAAATGTTCTCAATAACAGCAATCGCAACTGGAGAACACAATGAGCTAGTGATACTCCACTGGATTTCCACTTGCCTATGCACTAGTGGATCACACTGTGCTACTGGACAAGATAGCTGCATAGCCATCATTTCCCCCATCTACAAAACTATTTTACTGAATGTTCGTCTATATTATCTTTGGTTAGAATGAATCCATCCCAGGTGCAATCTCTTATTTCCAATCAAGCTTGATTGGACTGAACCAGAGCTTGGGGAAGTTTCTGTCTTTATACAGCAAACTCCCAGCAAGTCCGGTAGCCATGCTGGCTTGGAGATTCTGGGAGCTGTGGTCTAACAAAGTAATTTCTCCCAAGCCCTGTATTGGACAGACCATGAGGCTATTCACTCTGTCTCACACTAGCTATGCTCTTGATTATTTGACTACAAGGCATCAAAGGAAAGATCCTGGAAAGATTTTGGGGGACTCCCACTCTATAATAAAATTATTAAATAAATAAATATGAACTCTCAAATATATTTGAAAAGAATCATCCCATATTATAGGAATATTTTTAAATGTTTATATCTGAAACAGTGCAAAATAGAATTCTGCAAAAGTATAAACTAGGGCCAACTCAAATATATTTTTCAACAGAACAGGCTCCCCATCTGTCCGTTCTCTATTCCTCAAGATGAAGTGTTAAAACTCTCAGTATATAACTGTGCACAGTCAGGGTTATTTCCTCTTCAGTGTCCTGTTACAGTCTGAATGATTTTTCACAATTCCAACCTCTAACAAAACATCTTCTATTATCCAAGGTCTGCTTCTCTCCTTACTGAATTGAGATTTACACTACACTGTAAAGCACACGTAACAGTGCTGGGCTTCAAAGGTCTGCAGATGAACTGTCATTTAAAAAAAAAAAGTTTAGAATTTAAACTTCCAATCCTGTTCTTATTGCAATATATTATGATGATGTAACAGAATAAATCCAAGCCTTTTACAATGTCTCCGTGCATTTCTATTACCTATGTACACAAAGTGACACCATCCACACTATTGCAGATATCAGTGGGCTTGGGAAAAGCCCCATGTTAGCAGGCAGTCAAAAAAATTCCAAAGAGAAAAAATTGAGTAGAAAATTGAACAAACAGCATAATGAGGACTTAGTCATATTCTACAGCTGTGAAGTGTTGACTGCCACAATGACTATATCAGCCTCTCCATACTTTGTGTCTCTTGCCTGGTCATGCAGTAGCAGGTCCAGCTACGGCAAGAGGACGGAGAACGCAGGGGGGCAATGGCAACAAAATCACGTGGGGTCTGCTCCCCTTCCAGCCCCTGGCAGTATCTGTTTTGCTGTTACCTTGAGAGTGAAGAAAACACCTCAGATGGACAGCTGAATACACAGGATGAGTGTCTGCATGTAAGGCATCATGTAAATAGATAGCACAGCTTTGTCTTTAAAAAACTATTTTGTCTATCCACCCAAATTCTTGAAATAAATGTCTTGATTTGGATTTCATGTTTATTAGCAGAATAATACAGCCAGCCAACCCTCTCCTCTCATACTTCTAATTTCGCTTTTTGTCCACGCTAGACCCTCCTCATGCACTCCAGTTGGCTGGCCCAACCTCTGCCCTTCTTGAGAGGTTGTGGGAGCTGCTGTAGCCCAGTCCTGTCTCCTATGTCTCCTTTTCCTTATGCACTGTGTGCATTACATTCATGTGCACACATGACTATCATGGATTCATGGACTGATCTCTCTCTTTCTCTGCAGGAAAAACAAATAGGATCATGAAGAGAATGAAGTACAGTTGTCCCAGATTACTTGAACAAGGGTATGACATACTGCAACTTTTTTTTTTGGGAGGGGGGACAGGTTCTGCATGTAAAGCCAAACATAACTTGTCCAGAAATGATATTCATCCCCTCCCCCGTGAGACCGTATAGAGAACTGAATTTGGTGTGAAGTGCAGTTTTCTAAAGTGTTTATAGTATCTCTAAAATAGAATTCTTAGGAATTTTATCAAACTACAGTCTGCAAGGTTATTTGGAAGAAAGCTGTGGTTAAATGGATACAAAACTGAAACAGAGAGAGAGAGAGAGAGAGAAAGAGACAGACAGACAGAGATAAGCCCAGTGACTATTTCAGACAATAGCACCACCCTGCAAAATTTTAAAATGATTATCATTCAAGGTTGGAAAACTGCATTGGAAAGATTTTTCAAAAAAAAACCCCTTGAAGTGAAAAGCAAACTGTCCTGAAGCTACCTACCCATTTTGCTCTTTATTGTCAACCTGGTTTTCTTGGAATCCTCTGCGTTGCCCCTCTGACATCTCCTGGGCATTTTCGTTGTTCATGGCTGTTTTTTGTGTGGGCTGCCATGGGGTGTTAACTGCAGGTTTGGCAGCACTCAATGCAGGTGAACGCTGGTCAGGATTAGATTTGGCATTAGCATGCAGTCCGGAGGCAGTGAATGGGGGAGGCGTGACAGTGGCCAGTGGTGTAGGGGAAGCACGTGATGAAAAACTCGCATGGGCTGGAGTGAAGGCAGACGATGGTGATGGAATGGAAGTGACCTTGGGGGATGACATAGCCCCAAATGGCCTTGGGGCTTTATTGAAGGCCATGTTGGTTGTGGATGAAACTTTGGGTACGACTGTGGATGCAATGGGCACAGGCTTAACTAGCTCCTTAGGCTCTACCTATGTGAAATAAAAACACAAGAATACACAAGAAAGCGACACCCACACACAAATATAAATGGCATGCAAAATATCATTGGCATCTGTAGCAGTTTTACCTTGAAACACAAACTGCAACTAATGATAAGATAAACTGACATTGCTTTAACCATAAAGCACTAGCACATGACATGCGCTATTGATGGAGGAAAAGCTGAACATGCACAAGTTAGGAACCTTAAGATTTTAGGAATTATCCTAACCAAGAAATTTCAGGCTTAATTCATTCTCACTCTTGGGCAGTTAAAAAGGAAAGGACTCCCCCAGTGCAACAAATACAGATAAACTGTAGAAGGTTGAATAATACATCTTTTCTTATAAGGGAATACAGGACTGAAAAACCATTTGACTAATCCCATGTTCCTGAGGGAGCTCTGGATTTGCATTTCTTAAATCACCATCTCTTCCAAGACAAATGAGGCAAAAGCAGTTTGATTTATCTCATGAGCTTCTGTTCTTGAAATTCTGAGAGGAGTTTAAAAGTTCTACCAGACCTATCCAAACTACTAGCTACTCCTAAACCAGTTATTTATAATTTATAATAAGAAACTGTTTGTAATCAGCCAAAAATTCCCAGGACAAGGAGCAATGGATTCAAGCTGCAGGAAAGGAGATTCCACCTGAACCTCAGGAAGAACTTCCTGACAGTCAGGGCTGTCCGGCAGTGGAATCTGCTGCCTCGGAGTGTAGTGGAGTCTCCTTCCTTGGAGGTTTTTAAGCAGAGGCTTGATGGCCATCTGTCGGGATTGATTTGAGGGTGTTCCTGCATGGCAGGGGGTTGGACTGGATGGCCTGTGTGGTCTCTTCCAACTCTGAATTTCTATGATTCTATGATTCTAACTATTTCTCTATAGTTTAATTAATTTATAATGTTTGTTTCTTTCAATATTTTTTTATTTTGTATACTGCCTTGCTACATTTTAGACAAGTAACACAGAACTACTTTTCTTCACCATCATTAACAAGATTCATGTGCTGCATTTTGAAAATAAATTATCAGAATGAAATGTGAAACACCTGTTCCAAAATAGGTTCTTTGTAGTAATCCGGTCATAAACTGGAATGGAATATAATCAAATACGTCAAAAACATATAACAATGCTTTCCTCTTTGCATATTCTACTGTGACTGGTTTTGCATTACGTTCATATTGCAACAGACACATACACCATTCCTTTTCAGAAGGCCTTGAAGATCATGACTGAACTCTAGAAGAAAAGGAATGAGGCACTAAATACAAAATAAGATTTTCAGCCATTTTTTTAAAAAAATTAAAAAAATTAAAAATTGTAATTGAAAATTAATTACAATTGGTATTTTTCCAAAGATTCTTGTTTTTGAACCCAACCTTGAACACTTGCTTTTTCCAGACAATTTCAGAATGGAGAGAAGGAAAGAGTCTGTCTCAAATGTGTGGGAGTCAATGGCTCATGAGAACATCCTGAAATGTTGTATTTAAGGTGGGATAGAGAATATGGTCAGATCCACTTGCAGAAGAAAGGCAGGATACAGAATGAGTAAGTAAATAATAAATAAAATACTCATGTTGCACTGGAAGAGTTCTTCAGACAATGGTGTTTGACAAGAGAAGGAATCAAAGTGAATGAGTTAACTGGCTATTTCCCTGCATTTAAGAAAAGAAAAAAATTCTTACCTGCTGCACAGGTACAGGATCAGGTTTGGGAGGTGCTGGTGCTCTGAAACAGACAGAATAGGAATAGGCCATTTGAATTCAAAGAGAATGTACTACCAATCATGCCAAAATTCTAAACTTTAGCTTCTAAAATTAACACAATGCAGTCGACGTTAAACCTTTTCAGGTCCCATTAAGTACATATTTAATTCAGCTCATCAAATCAGGGAAATATCAATAAATCCTCAAAGCTTTATGAAGGTCATTAGCTTCTTTAGATTTAAAAGTCTTCTTTCAAGTTCAGGAATCCAGCTGCCTACTGCAGTACTTTCTAAGCTGTCTTGAATCCCAGTTTTCAAGAAAAGTTAGGGTATACATAGAGTTTAGCAGCAACAACAGTGATGATGTTTGAAAGTGGAAGCATTTGTATCCCAGCACTGATCAAGAATTTCTTTAGATTATGCTCAATGTATAACTGAATTATTAGACATGTAAATTATAAATACAACACAGCACTCCAAAAGAAGTTTACTTTTCACAGAAGAATGAAAATTAAATTGGAAAGATATTCATATCATCTATTTGATTTATCTAGCTGATAAATTTTGTTCCATTAAATACCAGTATCAGATGTTAAAGTCCCCACTGAACTGTACCTCAAGCAAAATCCAAGGAGAATTCCCAGGTCCCTAGATGGATAAAAGACTTGACATCTACATTTGTATGCCAACCAAACAAAGGCTGGGACAGGGGGCATATTCACACTGATAACAAGCTGCAACTCAACATTTTCAGCTGAAAACCAAAAGCAGAAGGCCCCCCCCTCAACTCTCAAGTTCTGTTTTAGCCATTTTGGGAATCTGGAGGTATTTCAACGTAAGTTGCTGATTCTGGACCACTTCAGAAGCACCAATTGACTGTTTTGTTTTTAAAAAATAAATAAAACCCCCAGGGGTTTGGAGGATTCAGGGTGGCACACAGCTGAGTGTTGCAAAAATGAGATTAGCCACCCCAGGTCTCATACATCATTCACAGCCCCAGCAAAGCAAAAAACAGAAGATCAGATGCTCTGAGCTCTCTTTAAATGAACTATAAGTTAGTATAAGGCTTGAAATTTTGGTTAGTGGGGGGGAGCCAGCTTCACAAACTATGGTGTGACATTCATTTGTTTCTACTAACCATAATTAAAATTACCCACCACTTGTTCAAGTTCAAGTATTAATAAGGCTAAAAACAATTTATTTGGGAGTTTTCACTTTCACTACTGAAGTCATAATAATTAACAGTGAGAAGAATAAATGTAAAGTGAGTGTTTTGGGCCTCTTTGAAAAGCATGTATTTTCTTCAGATTCACTTCCAGTGCATAGGATTAAATGGCCTTAATGCTGATAAAACAATTGAGTATACCAGCTTTCATGTGCAATGACAAACTAATCAATCATTTCACAGCACATAAACAAAGAAACAAATAAAAATTAAACATATGGAAATCTTTAATTATAGCTGTTGCTAACTTTTTTGATAGTTGTACAGATGAAGTGAAAACAAAAACAGGGCCTGTTCTCATATCTACTGTCATCAGCACTAGAACAAAGGAACCAGGATTGGAGGAACTAATATTTTGGCATCTAAGATTTCAACTAAGTATCTTAACTCTCTCTTTTTCCATTGCTCTAAACTATATTTTACATGGAATAGTTCAAAATAACCAAGTTTAACTTTGACATACTTTCAAACAACACACACCAAAATATGCAATATACATGGTTCAGACCACTATGCATGTAGTATTTGTATGGAAAGGGATTGTTATACGATTCAACAAAGGCTTGTTTTTCTCAAGCGAACCCAGAACATCAGGCTATTATGGAGATCAGATAGCCTGCCTTCTTGCCTTGGTGGAGGTCTGCCCTGTTCCCTCCAAAATCTTGAGTTAAAAGGACTTTCACTGAGTTGAGAGAGAAGGTTAAGACAAAGAAACTAAAGCAGATTCCTGAATTCTTGCAATAAAACAAAATTACTCACAGGAAGTTGAAAGAAATTTCTTTCCATATTCACTAGCCTGATAATCTTTGCAATTCTAGATCCTTCCCCCACCCCACCCCCGCATTTCTATGGGCCTTCAATTAAATATAAAATATAGAATTTGTACCTGCAGAAGACATCAATAAACAAGTTCTGGACAAAATTGACATTAAATCTCTTTCTTTATAAATATTTTGATACTATGGTTTTAAAATGCTTACCATATTTTTTTCCCCAAATATATTTTGTGGTTTGAAAATTACAGACATGCCAAGAAGATTTCAAGAATTTCAAGAATGTTTTAACAGTTATAATTCAATTTACATTATTGTGTAAGATCAGCACATTGCACACAAACACAGACACACAAATGGCTGTGGTTGTGAAAACTAGAAAGGAACAAAATAAGGGTTTTTAAAAGCATCAGAGTAGTTTACAATGAGAAGCAGCCCAAAATACACAAACAGGACATTTCAGCATACTGGATCTAGGCTACTATGGTTTTACTTTTACTTTATACAAAAAGAACTCAAGGCAGATTACACGGGTTTGACAATTGGTGTCCTATCCAGGAACTCAGCAAACCCAACCCAGCTCAGTCTCAGTAAGGCTGCCATAAAATAAATAGTAAGACAAGTATCCTGATAATTTAGGATATGCGTTTCTACCAAGAAACATAGCAGTTTAACAAGTTTAAGTGCTCAGATTTTTCATAGTGCCTATGACATTAGTGTTAATAATGCCTTCCTTACTACCCCATTGCCGGCTGAGAGGGAAAGGTGCTTCTGGATAAGGCCTTTAGCAAGCTGCACCCCTGCTTCATTCACTAAATGATATGGAGGGTCCAGACACAGTCTTGAACTTGTAACCCTCCTGTGTTTTCTCATTTGTTCTTCCATCTGTTTTCTTACCACTGACAATACATTAAGAAAGAACAGACAGAATAACTTCATGATGTCTTAGTGGCCTTGCTTGATGTACATCCGGAAGGAGAGCAAGACAATGAATTCATGTCAACAAATTCCAGCATTTAGAAGAGCCATATTAGAAAATGAAAAGAAGAAGAATGGATATATGGGCCAGGAAACACTTAGTTGCTTACACCCTCTGTCTCTTTTTTAAATTCACTTTTTATAAGCACAATCCTACCAAAACATGTTAAAACAGCACACATCCAGAGTCCTGGAAAGTTACCAACAATCTGAAGAATTCTGCATTATACCAAAAGTGCATTATTTCACGTAGTAGTATCAACCTATACTGCAGAATAAAAGGCAAAAATAAAAAAGGGATTAAATCAAGGAAAGAGCCAGCATCACCAGAAAGCTGTACTCTGGGAGCCCAAAGAGATATTAGCTCAATTCCTAACTCAAGACATCTTTACAGAGGTGTCTTGAGACAGCCACACTATCTTAACCTTACAATTTCCACTGTGAACATTCTATAATCTCGTGTCAACGTCCTGCATTTTAAACTCCCGCAATACATAATAACAAATGATCAGAAGTTACCGATTCAATAGAAAGGGACTGTATTAAAGTGATCTTTTCCTTGATCAAAGGAAGAAGTTGGCCATTATTTTTTCAAGAAAGGGGTATATATGTGAATAAACACCACCAAAGACCGTTCCGATGTAGCTTATCATGGAATATGACTGTAAATTGCAGTTTTAAGTTCCTGTCACAGTCTCCATCCAACTCCAAACTGCTGTTTCAGCAATACAATAAAATATATTGTTGATACGATATAGTTTGGCTTTTTGTTCCCACGGCTGATTTCTTTATTCTCCAGAATTTTAATTAGAATATAGATGATTTTGCGCAAAGTCCACACACATCAGGGGACCTGTCGTATGACACGTCTGTATTCATCATTCAAATGGAGTTACTTTAATGTGTATCATTTAAATGCACATCATCATATAAAAATTAAGTCTCACATACTACGAATCAGTGACATTCCTGCAGGTAAGCACTGCTCTTGTAAATGTCCCTTCTGCCTCTGGATAAATGCGAATTACTTATTTTTCATCCTACCACTGAATAACTACTACAAGGGAAAACCTATATACAAGAATTTATAGGTAGCCCGGAATTGTTGTATGCCTTCAAGTCATTTTGGACGTATGGCAACCCTAAAGTGCCCATTATCATGGGGTTTTCTTGGTGAGGTAGCTCTCTAGCTCCTACAGGAAGTGAGATATGAAGTAAAACGTGTAGCCACTATTCTAGTCATATGATAATGTCCCAGCTTATTCCAGACACCTGCTTGCCCTATTCATCCCTCCTCCACTGGTTCCAGAAGAGTATGTGTGTGATGCACAAAGCCAGGAGGACTGGAGTGGGGAAAGAAGGAAGATGCATGTGCTCATATCATTTTAAGGTAGGAGCCAAATCTTCAATTCCTGGCAAACCTGGCCAGCATAACCAATAATGAAGAAAGGTGGGAGTTTCAGTCCAAAAACATCTGGAAGGCCTTTATACATAGACAGAAGCCATTTAAATGTATATGTGAGCTCAGGACCTGCAAATTTAATCCATCAATTTGTATATTCAAATATACATAGTACTGTATGTTTGAATCCACAGTGGGGAGCATGCTAGTTGCCCATTTTTAACTTTGAGGTGGCAAAGTCCACTTCCGAAGCAGGCAGCTGGTACCATTTTTAATACTGTAGGGGTTTACTGTTTAAGCCTCATCTTGTGAAGATTTGTAGTCTCTTTCCAAGTCTTGCAAGACTTGCAACAGGACTGCTAAGCCTCACAAGATGAGGCTTATACAGTAAGCTCTTACACTATTTAAAATTGCTTAGGGCAACCGTGGAGGTGGCAGCAAGCCCCAACTACCAAGCATGCTGCATTTTTGGGGCTCTCTTGTCTCTGGGGAACCCATCCTAGTGTCAAGAGAGTTAGAAGAAGGCAGTGCCACCTGGCAGCTGGGGCTTGCTGCTGCCTCTGCAATTGCCCTACACCATTTTTAATGCAGTGTTAGTTTATAAGGCTCTTCTCATGAGGTTTTGTAGTCTTGCTGCAAGCTTCACAAGGTTAACTTTGACTTGAGCATGCACAATTTTTTGTATCTGCAAGGAATCCTGGAACTCATCCTGTGTGGATACAGCAGGCCCATTGTAAGATATCTGCATAGTTTTTTATTCTGATTACAAATCTTTTCTCACCTTCAACAGAAAAACCCCCGAACATGAGTTGTGAGACTAATGAACTTTTACATAAACATAAAGTGAATGAAATGTATGCGGTTCCAAGACACTCAAAGTTTAAGTGAACATATAGAATCATAGGATCTTAGAGTAAGAAGGAAAATTAAGGATTTTTTTAAAAAAGCCTGATGACAAAAGGACAAATTAAGGTTAAAATTAAGCAACAATCATTAACACTTCAGGGTGCTAGCCAGTATGTTCACTGTCTTTCAGCGTTAAATAACTGAAAAGCCAGCACTAACATTTTAATGTGCCAGAAAACCTGCCTATTATATTAGAACTCAAATGTGGAAACACTGATGTCACCCTTCCCATATGATTCCAATTATATTTTTATATTTCCATTGTATGGTCTAACAGTATGGAGCTAACAAGTTTTAAGGTTATACAAAGCAATATAAGGTTATACAAATTCAATATATTGAATTCAGGCTTATCAATATAAGCCTGAATTCAATTGCGAGTCCCAACTACTGTAGATCCCTTGAAACAAACGTTGTACAGTAAGTCAACACTTATGGATACACCACTGATTCAATCAGTCTATTCTATTTGGATTATATTGGATTTAGACCAAGTAATTTTCCCCAACTTGCTTAACATCCTCATTACCACAGTTGTTCTGTGTTTTCATGTCATTTCTAACTTAAGGAGACCCTAAGGCAAACCTATCATGGTGGTTTTCTGAGGGCTGAGTGTGCGCCCAAA
>CAOLHI010006489.1:0-31272 GCA_948474755.1 Ctenosaura bakeri
TCGCCCACGTTAAACAAGAGACATGCCTCATGATATGTGTCGGGAGTCCTCCATGTTTTATTGTTTTAGGATAGCAGTAGACTGAGGAAATAGTGATAGTAGGCTGTTAGCTATTCCCAGGCGCCAACCATTCCTTCTGGCGGGAATTTTCAAAGGAACCATTTGGCATGATGACGTTCGTTCTTTTACAACTATCTTAGGAGAAACTGTCTGTTAAAGTGTAAGGGGGGGGAAAAAACGCCATTCTCGAGCTTTAACGTCTGAAGACAGCATCCCTTACTATGTTACAATAAATCTTCTATTAAGTTTGTTGATCCGTGTAAGAGTAATCTGTTCCTGACAGAAAGCTGAAATCCTTTCAAAAAATGCACCAATTGATGGACCAGTCGATTACTGAAGAAGAGCAAGGATCTGCAGAATCTGATGGAGCTACAGAAACTGAAGTGCCCCTGGATCCAAAGACAAAATTCGCCTGACCGAGGCTATGGAAACCCCCACAAGCGGCCAAACCTGGGTCTGGGGAAAAAAGCCACATACGTGTTGAGACAACGCAGAAGGGCTGCTAGATGGGATACATCAGCAAAAGACCTATCCCTTTTGGAGGAGATAAAGCAAATGGAAACCGATTGGAAAAAAAAGATGAGGAGATACTCGAACTCAAGACCATGCTACGCGAGATGCGCATCCGTCCCTCGCAGACAGGGAGATCACCGGAGGAAAACCCGAGCGGCTGTCTCGGCGGCAGGCACCCCTGGTCCCCCCCAGCAACCAACAGGGCACACGCCAGCGCCACTGTTACTCAGAAATGTGGGAGACCTGAAAGCGACCTTCAACGGGAAGGGGGAGAAACTCTCCTTTTTTTTGACTATGGCAAACAATTTCATGATTATCACGGCCATCTATTTCGGGATATGCCCCCAAAATTCGATACCTAACCAAAGGGGTAAAGGACTGGCAGCAGACTGGGTAGCGAACCTATATGACTCCCGCCCCCCCGAAATTGAAAATCTGCAGCTCTTCATGAACCATCTGGGGGAACGTTTGAAGCCCCCCATTTTGGAAAACCCCAAATATAACTGAAACGAATGAAACAAGGCAGGAACGATGGGGGACGTATTCCCGTGAATTTAGAAACCGGGCCCACCAAAGTCCCGTGGAGTGATGAAATTCTAATTGAGTTATACAAAGATGGACTAAATCCTGATATTCTCCCGGGTGCTTAATGCAGGCCAATCCACAGACCCTGCTAGGTTGGGTCAGACTCACTGAAATGGAAGGCATAACCCAGACTGTTCAGCTGAACCGACAAAGACAAGACGTGCCAAAACGACAACCTCGCGGTCCCACCGTCCTCAATGCTGAGGAACGGAACAAACGTCTCCGTTTGGGCATGTGCTTTAACTGGGGAAAAACCGGGCCACCTCCCAACACCTGCCGGGGAAAACCCAAAGCTCCGACTGGGACTAAGGGAGCACGAGCAGACCCAAAGGATATAGAATTCACACATGACAGCGGCCGCCAAACAACCACTTAGACGCACTTCTGGGCCCTCAGCGGCGACAGGAGACCCGATCCCGATGATGAAACCACCTCTTCGTCCTCATCTGACATAGATGGAGATTCTAAACCTGACTGCGATGACTGGCAAGCGGCGGGAACATCTGTAAGTCTCCTAAAATTCCCCATTTCTACGCCACGGTTGCGATTAGTGGCAGCGATGGGATTTGCATGTACATAGGGCATTAATTGACTCTGGCTGCTCCAGAAGTTTGTTACACCCCAAATTGGCCAAACAATTGAAAACTCTTTATGAGCCCTTGGAATGCCCCATCAAATTAACGCAAATGGATGGGACCTCAATGACTGGGGGAGTAATTAGTAAAATCACTAAGCCCATCTCATTTCAAATGGACAAAAACAATTACAGCATGCGATTTCTAGTTCCCAAGGCGATGCAGTTCAAATTGGTCTTGGGAATGATTGGCTTCGTGAATATAACCCCCAGATAAACTGGACTGCTGGCACTATGTCCTCTTCAGATGAAAACTTTTCTATTCCCCATGAAGAATTGCAACAAATTCCTTCACACTACCGAGACTTCCAAAAGGCTTTCCACGAAAGGGAGGCTGACAAATTGCCTCCCCACACGGATTTTGACTGTAAACTGGAATTTTTGACGGAGCCACCCTGCCTAAACCGAAAATTTATCCCATGACCCAAAAAAGAACTCCTTGCTCTCAAGAAGTTCCTAAAAAAAAACTTGGCTCGCGGCTTTATAAAGCCCTCTGCCCCCACGGCGAGTCCTGTCTTTTTCCAAAGAGAAAAGATCCCAGCGGGGGATCCGAGACTGATAGTTAACTACTCTGCTATTAACCAGGTTATTTCCCCCAATTGTTACCCCATACCTCTGATACGGACTGTTTTGGACCATCTTTTTAAGGAAAATTTTTCACCAAACTTGATTTTAAAGAGGTTTTTCATAGGATTAAATGGACCCATTGAGTGGCTACCCCCTTTGCAATCCCTAGGTAACTTTAAATGGAGGTTTTTCCCCTTTTGGCTTACAATGGGGGCCATTTGTTCCAAATGTTTTTGAACCCCTTTTTTCCATGCTTTTTTCGGGGGTTTATTTATCGGGTGACTTTTAATTTGCAGATTCCATGGAATTAGTGTCATTGGTTCGTAATGTTGAAGGCTTTGTAAAAACCTCGTGGTTAATCTTCTAAATCCCAAATTTGACCCCCCAAATTTTTGATTCTTGGGATATAGGATTCAAGTTGTTCACTTAAAATGGACCCTTCGAAGATTAACTCCATTTTGCAATGGCCCGTCCCTAAAACTGTGAAGCAACTGCAGCAATTTCTTGGTTTTGGGAAATTCTCCGGAACTTTATTGAGGATTTTGCTGCCATAACGCTTCCACTACCAACCTTCTACGGAAACCTAAAGGATCCACTGCGGGCAAGGCGCATAGACTTTGTTGGTGCCTGAGTGTAATCGGCGTTTGACCATTTGAAATCTAAATTTACGTCTGAGCCCTTTCTCCTTTTTCCCCACAGTACGAAGCAATTCATTGTGCAAACGGATGCTTCGGACTTTTCCATGGCAGCCGTTCTTTTTTAACATGACACCACGGAGCACTCAGGCCTTGTGCTTTCATTTCAAAGAAATTTTCCCCTCAACAAGCTAATTGGCCTATTTGGGAGAAAGAAGCCAAGGCTATCCATTTTGCGCTGTCCTCTTGGCGTCATTTGCTTGAAGGGGCTCGACTCCCCTTTGAAGTTTGGACTGATCATAGGAATTTGCAAGCCTTACAGTCTTAAAAACTCTCCCCCAAGCAGGCGAGATGGGCTAATTTTCCAGAGATTCCGATTTAAAATTGTTTTCAAACCTGGCCAACTAACCAACTGGCGGACCCTCTTTTCTCGACTTCCCTGTTTTGCGGAATCCCCTGCTACGTCCTCCCACTCCAATACCTTGTTTCCTGCCTCCTCTCTGGCTTCTCAAGTGACTACTCGTGCATTAGCAAAGACAAGGCTTTCTGCCTCCTCTCTTTGTGACTCCGCTTTCCGCGATGCTATCATTCATGCAGCGCATGCAGACTCCTGGCTACCGGCAAACAAGGGTAAAATGAATGGGGGACAATCTCCCCTTTATGGCACCAAGGTCTACGTTCCCCCTGCTGCCCGCGAGCAGGTACTTCATCGTTATCATGATTCCAAACCCGCTGGACATTTTGGGTTTTTGAAGACATTGCATCATTCCCCCCTTTTTTTGGGGGCCTGGATTAAACCCCTCCGTGCAAACTTACATTAAGCAGTGTGCCACTTCAACGTTTCTAAGTCGCCCACATCTAAACCTCAAGGGCTCCTGCAACCTCTGCCTGCGCCTGCTAGCCCCCGGTCGGGCATCGCATGGGGTTTGTTCTTTCCCTCTTCACACGGCTTTCATGTTATTTGGGTTGTTACTGATCACTTTTCCAAGCAATGTCATTTTGTGCCTCTAAAGAAACTACCCCGTGCTGACCAGCTGGCTGACCTGTTCGTTAATCATTATGGAAACTTCACGGACTACCTTCGGTGATATTTGGACAGGGATCCAATTTTCACTTCCAAGTTTTGGACTTGTCTACTGAAAACCCTGGGATCATCAGAAACTAAATGCTTATCACCCTCAAACAGATGGCCAATCTACGTGTTAACAAATTCTTGAACAATTTCTTAGGTGTTTTGTTTCTGAGAACCAGAATGATTGGGCTCCGCTCCTTCCGTTCGCTGAGTTTGCCATCAATTCTGCGGTTCATACCTCTACTGGGAAACCCCCCTTTGAAATAGTTTACGGCTTCCTTCCTTCTCCTTTCCCCCCCCCTCCCCCTTTCCTCCGCTCCTCCTTCTGTTTCTGCTTGGGTCTCTAAATTTTCTGGCATTTGGCAATCCGTCTCAGATGCTATAGCATCCGCTAAAGCTCCCACAAACGTTTCGCTGACCGTAAACGGCAGCCTAATCCCCTTTTCCCGCCCCGGGGATTTGGTTTTCCTTTCTTCTAAGAACATTTCCTCTCCTTCTCCGTCTAAAAAACTTTCCCCTCGTTTTTCGGACCTTTTCCTGTGAAAAGGGCTATTAATGATGTCTCTTTTGAACTAGATCTCCCTTCTTCCCTCAAGGCTATTCATCCTGTTTTTCATTCCAGTTTGCTGAAGAGGGCACCTTCGCTGACTTCTTGCCGGTATGTTCCTAACGCCCCGACTGACTTGCTACTGCATTCATATTACTATTTAGTTTTTTTGTCTTTCTACTGTTCCGTGATATTTTCTATATTTTGTGTATCTTTATGTATATATTTTTTTAAAAAAGTGGGGAGGATTGGAAGTCCTCCATGTTTTATTGTTTTAGGATAGCAGTAGACTGAGGAAATAGTGATAGTAGGCTGTTAGCTATTCCCCGGGGCCAACCATTCCTTCTGGCTGGAATTTCAAAGGAACCATTTGGCATGATGACGTTCGTTCTTTTACAACTATCTTAGGAGAAACTGTCTGTTAAAGTGTAAGGGGGGGGGGAAAACGTCCATTCTCGAGCTTTAACGTCTGAAGACAGCATCCCTTACTATGTTACAATAAATCTTCTATTAAGTTTGTTGATCCGTGTAAGAGTGAATCTGTTCCTGACAATATGTTTCTTACTGACTGTCATAATAAAATGTCATCTGACAACCATAATTAGACTGTGCCCTAGACCAAAATAGTTAGGTATGTATTTCCTATTGTAGCAGGTATTCTTAGAAATTATAGATTTTAAAAAGACAGCTTTAGGAGACAAGTTTAAAGGCAATTGGAAGAAGGGAATTGTGGCAGTTTTGCTTAAGTATCAGAATCTGCAGAAACATAGAAGCAGTCTGAAGCAGCTTAGAAGTGGGTGAAATGTCAAAGGAATGCCTGGCTGGGTTGAAATTAGATAAGAATGGTTGAATAAAGGTTGCTTAGGTTGGTCAGAGTGACTTTCTGAAATATCAACAAAGGGAAGAGAAATGTGCTGTGTTGCGAGATCCAAAGGGGGGGCGAGACTGGGCGGACTGAGAGAAATGAAACTTATATGCTGTGTCTATAAAATAACTGTGTAACCCTACTTCAGGGCTCTTGGTTTTTCTGGGGTGACCCAGCCTGAGCCCGCACGTTAAATGAACTTTACTCTTTTTCCAACTCTGTGGCCTCCTATCTCTGAAGCCTGCAACGCTATTTCCTTGTTTTAAAGAGAGAAGACTGCTCATTGCTTTTTAACATTTCACAGGCTGCTATCCTAAATTAACTGTGTTTCAGAGCTTTGTTGTGTCTGTTTTGGGGCCCCAAACAATCACTGAGTGATCTCACTGAAAGTCAGGGGTGAACAGTAAGACTCGATGGGCCCCAAATGGTACCCAAAATTATTTTTGTGGCCCCAGCTACCCAGTAAAGCCAGAAATACAACTGTACCAAAAGAACATTTTCAGACCCACACCACATGCCCTGACAACAGGCCCTGCCATTTAGAGGTGAATCACTGATCCTAGAGGCATCTACATGTGCAATTCTCTTTACAATTCTTGTGTATTGGGCTCCTTGTTATCTTTTTTAATATTATTTCATTTATGACGACGTAGCCATATGCATTGGTCTACAGCTCCTCCATTATTCAGGCTGGTTGCTGATTATGCAAAACTAATAAATTAATGTAATTGTTTTTCTTCAAATTCTACTGATTGCTAACCAAATTTTCACTTCTAACAACATGAAACTATGTAACTCTAGATACATTTAGGCTGCACATAGGATATTATTACTTTGAAAGATGTGGTTTTGAATTTGCTAATTGTTTATATCACTACTATTGCCATTTTTTTCAGTGATATATGAAAATCATGATTTTCAAGTAACATTAATAAAAAATAATATTAAAGATTCAAGTTCAAGATCAAGTTTATTGCTTTTTAGCAAAGCCATTGCACAAAAATAAAAAAATAAAATAAGATAAAATGAAAAAGGATAATCCAGCCAATTTACATGTAATACAAAATCAACAATAAATAAATCATTTTCCATACCCCTCCTTGTTCTTTAAGGCACGTAATTGTAAGGCCCTAACAAGAAATTTAAATGTTCTGAAAGACTCATATTTCACAGTATCAGATAGCAGAAAACAAACTTTCGCAAAGGAAGAACTTCCCTTAAAAGACATAAAAAAGGAAAAATATACTTGCTCCTAAGATCTTTTAAATAGGGCACTCAAGTAGAACATGAATTAAATCTTCTATTGAAACAGAGTTGCAAGCACATACTCTGTCCTTCATAGGAACATTATTGTACCTGCCCATCCAAATTTCCCCAGTGGGAGAACGTTCAATCTAGCATTGCAGAAAGGCTAACTTCATTTTAAAAGTTGGAAGATCAACCAGATAATGGGGGGGGGGTTTTATTTTAGCGGAATGCAAGAAACAAAAAATGTATTAGTTTGGGCCCAAGGTTTAATCTCAGTCATCTGGGATTGCATTGCTATATCCTTGAGTCTTTGGAGTATAAGTTTTTTTTTTATCATACCCTTAGTAGGAAAAAAGGAACAGAGAACCCCAAATTCATGACAGCCAATTGCATTTTATGCATCCATGAATCTGGACCAGGCTTTTTCGAAGGACATCAAAAGGAGCTCAGATACCCGCTTAAAAATAATTTTTTAACCAGAAAAGGAGGGCTAATCTAAGAGCCTCTGTTTTAATTGGCATTATCCTAACTCTGCACGGAGCAATGCTAATTTTGTGGAAATGGGAACTGCCACAAGTCTGCGCAGAAATTTATTTTGTGCTCTTCTAATATATCTAAATTGGCCAGAGCCCACAGTAGTGCTCCAAACAGCAGTTTAGGCGGGCTCTGAGCCTATAGAGTTCTAAAGTGGGTTGAATCATATTCCCCCCTTTTTGTGTGATAGAATCTTAATAATCCATTTAATGTTCTTTCAGCTAACAGGGTACTTGATTGAACCTGTGAAGCCCCAATTACCAGGCCAGTGGACGACCACACCAAATATATAAAGGAGGGGACTTGTTACAATTTATTCCCGTCAAGTAGCCAGTTATAATTTTTTTTTGGATTTGCTGAATACCATCACTTTTGTTTTTTGGTAGTTGTTTAAAAAGTTTTATTCGTACAGTATAAATTAAACTGATTCAACAATCTACGCAGGCCTACTTGAGTATAGGACATCAGGATAGCATCATCTGCATACAATAGGATCGAATATTTCCGTTTTTCCAATTTTAACTGGGAAAAATTGGTCACCTTTTAAGAATTCAACTACATCGTTTATAAATAAGTTGAAGAGAAGGGGAACAAGCAGACACCCTTGTCTTACCCCTTTTAAAGGAGACAGGTATCAGTCTGACAGGTGTGTACCATCAACTCTGACTTTCAAGGATGTATTTGAATAAAGGGATATTATACATTTTAGAAGATTCTTATCAATACCCATATTTTGTAATTTAACCCAAAGACGTTCCCGTGAAATGATTTTGAAAGCAGCCTTCAAATCAAGGGAATTTTCTACAAAAATATGCTTTACAGTTCCTGCCAGATATTTATCAATAACATATTTCAACATAAAACAATTATCCAACGTTGATTTGCCTGAACAGAAGCCAGCCTGTTCTGGGGCCAGCAATGCATGCTCTTCCACCCAATCCTCTAATGTATCTAGGAGAGACCTGGCATAAATTTTCCCAGAAACATCCAAGAACTAATGGGCCTATAATTTCCTGGATCATTTCTAGGACTCTTTTTATAGTTGGAACTACAATAGCAGATGACCAATTGGGTTTGGTGTAACTCCTACATTATTAATTAAAGAAAATAATGAGACAAAAATTGGACCCCACCAGTCTGAAAATGCAATATAAAAGTCTGATGGAAGGTCGTCTTCACCAGGTGCTTTACCTTTCTTTAGTCTTAGTATTAATGAATTAGCCCTATCTATAGAAATATTTTCCCAGCTATGTTCCCATATGGGGTCCATTCATCCGGGGGAATAAACTTAAGATGGTCTGGATCATTAAATAGCTTTCCAAAATAGTTTTCCCCAGTTGTTTTTAGAAATAGTTCCTTCTAAAATTGGAGATGATTTTTTTCGATTTTGCAATTGTAGCCCAAAATTTTTTGATGGATTCTTTTGCAGGAGTGCTAGGCTTAGTTCCTTCCACTGTTCCCTGTAATATACCCTTTTTTTTCTCACTAATTAACCTTTTATATTTTTTATAAAGGGAATCATAGAAATATGAGGGAATTTCAGTGGAGTTAGTGGTTTAATTTATAATTTGAGGGCCCTTTTCCCTTTTTGCCTTTTTAGATTCCTGCAGTCTTTGTCAAACCAAGCATTATTGCTTTTGGTTTGAAAATTTTTTGTGAGTGGGATACCTTTTTTATAAAAAGGGGTTTAAGGGGGGTTTGTTAATTGTGTATACAGCTATTTGCAGACTCGACATTGGATGCTTGAATCAGATCTTTCCTTAATTTCAGAAATTCCTAAGATTTAGAGTCTCTGTTGCAAATCTGATTGCAACAGGGGATTCCATTTGATCCTTTTATCAGAGGTTAATTGGGCTTGTTCAGAATTAAGGTGGTAGCAGTATTTGTAACAGTACTGTTAAACCACTGCAAGGAAAATCTAAGTGGCCAGTGATCACTACCATCAACTGGATCAACTGTAAAAGACAGGAACAAGGGTCGATGCTCATGTGAAATTAACACATAGTCAACTGTACTTGCTCTAGAGTTATTTATAAAAGTAAACTCTCCCTTAAATTATCAAGATGGGAACCATTTATTAAAGTTTGATTTAGTTTTGTGGGAAAAAAAAAATGCGGCCAAAATCATTAATCTTCTTATCTTTAGAAATTTAAAAAACCAAAACCCCCACAACTCAGTTGGGCCTCCTAAAGCCCTTTGCAATATCTTGGTTAGATGAACCTATGTGTGCATTAAAATCCCGAACAAACCAATGGAACTAAAGGGAATTCATACTCTAACTCGCATAGATATTCTTCTAACTTACACCAGTAATTTGGATCATAATATGGTGAGGTGCGGGGGGGGAACATAGATGTTAACAAAAATATAAGAGTGGCGTACATTTTTAATAAAAATGGCCATGGCGCATGGAGCTAATCCTTTAAGAGGAATAACTGAAGCTGAAAGAGAAATGGATATCAATATAGCCAGGGCCCCCACTCGGTCTACCACCTTTAAAAAAGAATGTGCAGTGTTTGAGTAGGCCACATATCCAGGAAGCCAAATATCATGCTTTAGCCAGGTTTTTTTGAACAGCAGGACCTGGGAAAAAGCTTGATATGGGCTAGGAAAATCACAGTCCTCTAGTTTGTTCCTCCAGCCTGCTAGATTCCAGGACAAACAGGAAAGTCCAGACATTGAATATATTGATTGTCACTGTTGTGTCAAAACCTGGATTTCATTGGTTTCCTCGGAGGTTACCACTGACCCATTTATTTGTGAGTAAGGGTTACAATGTACTTGATGTATATCTGCAAATACAGTATCTTTGTTTTTAGTCTCCCCTTTTATCTGATTATAACTCCAATTTCCTTTATCTCTAACCAATTCGCTGTTTTTGACGTGCTTGACTAGAGATGGTATTTCTATTCTTGGAGGGGATTCAAACATTATCAGATCATTCTGTTCCATAGGAGCTGAAGCTAAGTCCAATTCTTTCCTACTCATCACAGATAGCCTTTCTCTTAAGGGTGCCCCAAACTTGTTATGATCGCTTTTTTTTTTAGTCAGGGGTAAACATTTATAAGAGTCTATTAACTGCTTTCTTCACTACCCTAGAGATATTAAATGGGTCTTGTGGGCAGCCTTTCTCAAAAGAAGGGTGTTGCTGCATACAGTGGAATTCTTTATTAGGGGGGGAGCAAGGCTGAAACTTTTAAACTACAATTTTCAAACTTAAAAGTTGATTTAGAACCATGTTCTCGCCAAACCTTAAAATTTTTCACTACTGAATGGGGTAAAAAGGCCCCCTTTACTGTATTCCCGAAACACTGGGGGAGGTCCACCCCCAACCTAGTAACAAAAAGCTCCTCTTCATAAAGAAAAGGATTCTAGCTGACCTAAATACTAGGATAAATGTTTGCATTTGAGAAGGGGCGTATAAAAAATTGATAAATGAAAGATCAACTGCCTTAATTGGTAAATGTAGTATAGTACTGATATGTTCCTAGCACAGCTCATTGTATTCCACCGAGGAATAGATTGTCTATAAGGGAATATAGTTAAAGCAACCTGATTAACCTGAAGGGAGAGATTCATATCCTTTAGAAAGCTCTTAGCTACAGGGAATGAAGGAAGCTGGCTTGTAGGAATGGTATTTGTCACTTTTCCTTTTCCCGCTTCTTAGTGATATTTTTGAAGGAAATTTATGACCTTCCCTTTTTATAGTGGAGGTAAGGCAGTTATTTGTCAAAATTTCTTAATTCACTATAAATACTTTTTACAGTTACCGCCACCAGATTATATTGTTTTTCTTTAAAAACATCCTATCATTAGAAGAAAAAAATCTCCTGAGAGTCATCATGTCTACTCCCATCTACTAGGTTGCTTTTAGTTATATTGTTTCTGCCTTATAAATACTTTGGGGGTCTAAGGGTTTTCCCCTTCTAGAGCATCAAACCTATTAGAGGTAGGAATTTGAAATTTAAAAACATCTGATGGCTGCCTATCAGGTTTAAAAAACTCATCAATCTTGGGCTGCTTAATTTTAGGGGGAGAAGAGTAAGTGGACTTCCTGAACTCTCTTTCTAGAAGTCATGTTAAAAGGGTTTTCCCAAATAGAAATTAAAAAAAACTGAATTAAGTAAATAATACTTAATTAACTAAATAATGAAATAACTAAATAATTAAATAGCTAAACAGATATATACATATATAAATGATTATAAAATAGAAACATATGATCGACATATATCTGAGAGTCTTTAAAAAAAACAAAAGAAAAATAAAATTAAAAAAAATACTGTTTTCACAAAGAAGGCAGTGCAGTTAATTTTACGACCCTGAAGCAAATAGGCTGAGTAGCATATAGAACCCAGGGTGCATCTCTGAACTCAGGTCTTCATCCAGACTGTTGTAGGCAGCAGCTGTTTGGGCTCTTCTTTCGTCTTCATTCACAGGCTTTATAAAAATTTCCCTCAGAACTCTCCGGAGGTAATTCCTCGTATTCAAAAGCAGGGGTTATCAGCATTTATTATTTTCAATATTCACTGCTAGTTCAGTCTCTTCTCTACCAAACGCTGTAGGACCCTCAAACAAAGGGATAATAAACAGTTCGCAGTTCACAGCTTGCTGCCCCACATCATCAATCAGACCTTCAAAGGATGGTAGAAGGTTCTGTATCCCCCCTTTCCCCCTCCTCTTTGTCCAGCCAACAGGTCAAAGATACAACCTCAAGCCTCTGCTCACCACTTTAGCATTTCAGCTGTGAGTTCCAAATTACAGGCAAATAAAGATGATAGAGACTGCCAAAAATGCAAACAGCTATGGAAAAGGACTGTTGTATATAAACTTCTTCAACTTGGGTAAATATACCGTTAGCAGTCCACAATCCAAATGAAAACGGCAAGACAGCAGTTCTTAAGGAATAGTCGTGAATAGAAGTGCCTTCTCTGATGTAAACAACCCAGCTGTAATTTGCCTGGGCTCCACTCTGCCAGCACTCAGCTAGCCCTCAGCTGGCCTTCCAAAAGCTTCAGGTAGGTTAATTGTCAAATGATCACAGCTGCACAAAAAAAAGTCTTAAAATCTTAGAATCTGAAATAATTAAAATTTTAAATAATAAAACTTTGGGGTTATTAAAACCTAAGAGCTGTACAATTTAATGTTTAAAAAATCCAATGTTAAAAAGGTTAAAAAGATTAAAAAGAGCAATAAAAAACAAAAAAAGTATCAACTTGCTCACTGAAATCCGAGTTAAAAATCACAGTTTAGAATTAAAACTGCCTCATACAACAAGTTATTCCTGCAGATCCTGATTAACAAAGGCAATGCTCTGGAAAAGGTCCAGAGTTCAGTGGCAGGACATCACTTTTTTTTAGCAGGACTGCCAAAGCCAGACAGGAACTGAGGGTAAATCAAAAGCTGCTTCTCCTCCGAGTCCCCAGCATTTCATCTGACTGCCAAATAAGTTCAGTCGTGTTGTGTCTACTCCCTCTGTCCCATCCAAAACAATAAACTATGTAAAAAGGCAACAAAAGGATAACAAAGGTTTAATTTTTTAACTGTCTCTGGTGGTAGTGTGACAATCCAAGGATCTGTCTAAACTACTGAACTTGTTTCGGGACTTGGGTTCACTGAGTTAGACAACTCCTGTAACCTTCACACTAAAGCACAAACATGCTCCTACTGGCATCAAAGTCATAACCAGTGGCGGGGAGTGACTTTATCCTGTGTATGTAAGGTGGAGATGGAGTCCTTGCTAAAGTCACAGTAAAGAAGACACCAGCACTCAAATATTATGCTGCAGAGAGAAATTTAATAGGAATTCCAGAGAATAGGAATAAAAAGTTACAAGCAACTAGGAATATCAAGCATCAGAAAGCGGAAGTGATGTACTATACACAGGGATGGACTGGGAATGGCCAGCTTTCATGGTGGAGTAATTATTATAGCCCTGTTTTATATGAGAGACGATTTCAGATGGTGAGCATATCTGAATTTTAAAGAGGTAGTTCCTAAAGCAAAGAATTGTAGACAAAAAGCAGAAGTCTCAAAAAGAGGTGTGGACCTGAAAGTTTCAAATGTAGGGGGCACTCTGTGTTCCCAAAATGTTGGTTGGGGATTTAGGTTGCACACAGCATATTGAAACCCAGGTCTGACTTTGAAGATCTTGGGTGGTCATTTCCTTTTTCTTCCTCCAGTTTAGGCAGTCCGTAAGAATCTAGCAAGGGAGAGAGCAAATGTTGCGTCCAAAGGAACCACTCAGACGGCGAGAGCCTAGACGGCCACCAGAGGAACTGCCAGGCAAAGTGCTGCCTTGAACATAAATGGGCTCATAGCTGGAAGACACGACAAATCTTGGCACGAGCAGGATAAAAGGAGACGGCTGGAGGGTAACTTCTGATGCTGGGAGCTGGCTGATGGTTTGAGGGGTGACTCCAGAGAGGGTACCCAGCTCTGTGGAACTAATGCTTCTTCCACCTGAGCCAAAAGAGGCAAGACCTCCTCCTATTCCTCCGTCAATGCCACAAGGTCCAAGGCCATCGAGTGGGATGGATGAGCAAGATGGAATAACGCAGGATGGTAGACAGCAAGCCGTCTTGTTGTGACGCCTGGAACAAGCAAGAGAGAGAAGGGGAGAAAGAAGGAGAGTTCAGGATACAGTGAGACCATCAAAAATGCCATCCCAGCATTATTTCTCAACAGTGTCAGCAAAGTACTGAAGGAGTGCTAATTCACATCAACACCAGGAGAACTTTTCAGCTGTTCCACTTCTGGTCTTCCCCATGGAAATGACACATTTTTTCCTTGCTGCTTTATATTCTTCTTCCACCCATGTTCTTCTGGTTTTGCTGACTGAATCACCACTACAGAAAATGACGCAGGAGATTGTCTGCAGGGTCTGCTCTGTATGGCAACCATTGATGAAAGACTAGATAAAAGGACTGAATAATACCAGTTCTGATGGAGAAAAATCAGAGCTGGAGGAGACTATGAAATCACTCTCTAAGGAATACCGTTACGTTTCATGTTAACCTGTTGTGTTCACTCATCAGGAAATCCCAATTGGGACCTCTTTGCTTAATTTGATAGCAAGAATGGACAGACATTTTCGAGGAGAGGGTAGATCTGGCCTACATTCAGTGTTAATTCAGTGGCAATGGAAAAGGTTTCACATTAGGATATTCCTGACAAAAATAGGTATATGAGGTAAAATTGGCTATAAAACTGCCCACATGAGAAGAAAGGAACATTACATTTTCATGAAAATAGTTTTTTTTAATGAGCAGATCTTATAATTAGAAAACAGTGGGAAAGCTAAATTTGCGTTTTTCTCCACCTTTAATCTATTCAGCATCACATTGTGATATTGAAATGCTTTGCTGAAATACCTAATTTGGAAAATGGAATGTGCAATTTGTTAAAATAAATTTTGGCCCATGAAAAACAATGAAGGGTTGTGAACTATGTTGGAGCATAAATTAGACAACAGTAATCCTTTTCTTGTTTTTCAGAACTGGATGTTGTAAATTGTTTCATCTCTACTTTTTCGATGTGTTGTCTCAATGCGATTTTTTTAAAAAAAAATATAAATTAAAAATATATGTTTTAATATTCCCAAGCTTTCTTCTCAGAACAAGAGGTGGGACTATTTTGGTAATAATCATAATCATAATTTCACACACAGTGTATAAATTGCTTAAAAAATGGAAAATGCTGAGAAAAAAAATGCCTATTAAGTAAGAGTAGTGCAAAATTGAAGGAAGAAATATGATATTGTCTTACAAATTGTTAGACTTAAAAACATTATCCAAGCTCAAGTTGAGTGGAAAAACAAGGATCTGAGAGAAAGCGAGATGTGCAAATCTCTACATGTGCAGAGAGAGACATCCCATGATCACCATGAAAAGTTTTCCCATACAACAAATCTGGAAAATAACATGAGTCATATATTCCAACAAACTAGGACCCTTGTGGGGACCAAAACAAGGAAATCATGTCTTCTGATGAGTCTGAGTTTATTCAGTTATTCTGAGATTATTGATCTGGATGTCCAAGCCATTCAACCGTTTGGTACTGCAATGCAATAAGCAAAAGAAAAGGCAATATAAGCAACATAATGTAATAAAATTGAGCACCTGAAACAAAAGAGAGGGATGGAGAGCGGAGGGGAGAGAGAGAGAAGTGAGAGAATCAGAGCATGTTCAGTGTGTCTAAGATTTTTGATCTGGATGTCCAAGCCAGTCAGTCCTTTGCCACTGTCAATAAGCACCGGGAGAAGGTTTCCAGGGTGGCCAACAAGGGTCCCCCCCAGTCCCACCATGAGAAATCAATAATCTTCCCTGTGGCCTTCATAGCTAAAACTCAGTTTCTGAGTATTGATTCCTTTACTTTTTGTAGAAAAAAAAATCTCACCAACCCCTTAACATCAATTCAAAGGACCTGTGAAAAATATCTCACTGAAAAACTATCCCTGCCAAGATAGGCATACTCACTTCTCTGTAGAGGAGGTGTGAAGGTCTGGAGAGAAGTCAAGGGAAGCTGTTGGAGGAGCTCAAGACAACCAGGGCTTTTATACTCTTTTTGTCAGGAGTCCTCCATGTTTGTTGTTTTAGGATAGCAGTAGCCTGGGGAAATAGTGATAGTAGGCTGTTAACTTTCCCAGGTGCCAACCATTCCTTCCGGCTGGAATTTCAAAGGAACCATTTGGCATGATGACGTTCGTCCTTTTACAACTATCTCAGGAGAAACTTGCTGTTTAAGTGTCAGGCGGGGGAAAGCATTCCATTCTCGAGCTTTAACGTCTGATAGACAGTATCATTCACTATGTTTCAATAAATCTTCTACTAAAGTTTATTGCTACGTTTGAGGGTGAATCTGTTCCTGACAGAAAGCTCGAGAATCCTTTTTTTTCCTAAAATGCATCAAGTAGTGGATCAGTTAATTACTGAAGAAGAACGAGGATCTGCAGAATCTGATGGAACTGCAGAGACCGAAGCGTCCATGGATACCAAGGCAAATTTACCGCTGAGCGAGGCTATGACAACCCCCACAAGCGGCCAAACCTGGGTCTGGGGAGAGAAGCCGCTTATGTCGGTAAGACAACGCAGAAGGGCTGCTAGATGGGACACATCAGCCAAAGACCTTTCCTTTCTGGCGGAAATGGCACGAATGGAAACAGAACTGGAGAGAAAAGATGAGGAGATACTCGAACTCAAGACCATGTTACGTGAGATGAGCATCCGTCCCTCGCAGACATTGAGAACACCAGCACGCGAACCACGAGCGGCTGTGCCAGCGGCAGGCACCCCTGGTCCGCCCCAGCAACCAGCAGGGCAAGCTCCAGCGCCACCGCTACTCAGAAACGTGGGAGACCTGAAAGCGTCCTTCAACGGGAAGGGTGAGAAACTCTCTTTCTTTATGACTATGGCAAATAATTTCATGGTCGATCATGGCCACCTCTTTCGGGATGATGCAGCCCGAATTAGATACCTCAGCCAGAGAATGAAAGGACTGGCAGCTGACTGGGTAGCGAACCTATATGACACCCGCGCCCCCGAAACCGAAAATCTGCAGCTCTTCATGAACCATTTGCGTGAACGGTTTGAAGACCCCCATCTACTAGAAAAAACTAAATATCAACTAAAACAAATGAAACAAGGCAGGAACGACGTGGGAACATATTCGCGTGAATTTAGAAACCTGGCCACCAAAGTGCAGTGGAATGATGAGATTCTTATCGAGTTATACAAAGATGGACTAGATCCTGATATCTTACACGGGTGCCTAATGCAGGCCAACCCACAAACCCTGCTAGGTTGGATCAGACTAGCTACTGAAGTGGAGGGTATAACCCACACTGTTCAGTTGAACCGACAATGACAAGACTTAACAAAACGACAACCTCGCCGTCCCACCTTCCTCAATGTTGAGGAACGAAACAAACGCCTCCGTATGGGCATGTGTTTCACCTGTGGGAAACCGGGTCACCTTGCCAACAACTGCACCAGTAACCAAGCCACGGTGGGGACTAAAGGAGTACGAGCAGACCCCAGGAATAAAGAATCTACACGTCAGACAACGGCCATCAAACAACCGCTCAGACGCACTCATAAGGACCCTGCAGCAGCGACAGGAGACTCCGCTCCCGACGGTGAAACCTCTTCTTCGTATTCCTCGGACACAGATGGGGATTCTGAACCCGACGGTGGCGGTTTGAAAGCAGCGGGAACAGCTGTAAGTACTCCTAAAATTCCCCATTTCTATACCACGGTTACGATTACTGGCGGAGATGGGACCTTGCATGTACATAGGGCACTAATTGACTCTGGCTGCTCCAGAAGTTTGTTACACCCCAAATTGGCCAAGACCCTTAAAACTCTATATGAGCCTTTGGAACGCCCCATCAAGTTAACTCAAATGGATGGGACCTCAATGACTGGAGGAGCAATAAGCGAAATCACCATGCCCATCTCATTTCAAATGGACCAAAATAATTATAGCATGCGGTTCCTAGTTCCCAAGGCGGTGCAGTTCGAATTGGTCTTGGGAATCGACTGGCTCCGTAAATATAATCCCCAAATAGACTGGACCGCTGGCACTCTATCCTCTTCCGAGGCAAGCTTCTCTATTGGCCATGAAGAATTGCAACAAATTCCTTCGCACTACCGTGATTTACAGAAGGCCTTTCATGAGAGGGAGGCTGACAAATTGCCCCCCCACACTGAATTTGACTGTAAATTGGAATTGATTGACGGAGCCTCGCTGCCTAAACCAAAAATCTACCCCATGAGCCAGCAAGAACTCCTTGCCCTCAAAAAGTTCCTTAATAAAAATTTGGCTCGTGGTTTTATCAAGCCTTCTACAGCCCCTACGGCGAGTCCTGTCTTCTTCCGAAAGAGAAAAGATCCCGGAGCGGATCCGAGACTGATAGTTAACTACTCTGCTATTAACCAGGTTATCTCTTCCAATTGTTATCCCATTCCCCTGATACGGACCGTTTTAGACCATCTGGTTCAAGGAAAATATTTCACTAAGCTTGATCTTAAAGAAGCATTTCATAGGATTCGGATGGACCCAGACTCTGAATGGCTCACCACCTTTGCAACTCCACTGGGGAATTTTAAATGGACGGTTCTCCCCTTTGGATTACAATCTGGACCATCTGTGTTTCAGATGTTTTTGAACACCATTTTCCACGACTTATTGTATCAGGGGGTTCTGATTTATTTGGATGACATTTTAATTTATGCAGACTCCATGGAATCTCATGTATCATTGGTTCGGGAAGTGCTTCGACGGCTGATAGATAATAACCTCGTAGTTAATCTGTCTAAGTGCCAATTTGACACCCAAACCTTTGATTACTTGGGTTATAGGATTCAAGATTGTTCACTTAAAATGGACCCTTCGAAAATTAACTCTATTTTGCAATGGCCCGTCCCCAAAACTTTGAAGCAACTGCAGCAATTTCTTGGCTTTGCAAACTTTTACCGGAACTTTATTGAGGATTTTGCAGCCATAGCGCTTCCGCTTACTAACCTGTTACGGAAACCTAAAGGCGAATCTACATGTAAGTCGCACAAACTTCGTTGGTCCCCTGAATGTCAGTCGGCGTTTGAACATTTGAAATCTAAATTCACTACAGAGCCATTGCTACTTTTCCCCGACAGTGCTAAGCAATTCATTGTGCAAACAGATGCTTCTGACTTTGCCATGGCCGCTGTTCTTTTGCAACATGACTCTGAGGGAGCACTCAAGCCTTGTGCTTTCATTTCAAAGAAATTTTCTCATCAACAAGCTAATTGGCCTATTTGGGAGAAAGAAGCCAAGGCTATTCATTTTGCGCTGACCACTTGGCGACATTTACTTGAAGGGGCCCGACTCCCCTTTGAAGTCTGGACTGATCATAGAAATTTGCAAGCCTTGCAGTCGGTTAAGAAACTCTCCCCTAAGCAGGCGAGATGGGCTGAATTTTTCCAGAGGTTCCGGTTTAAAATTGTTTTCAAACCTGGCCGTTCCAACCAATTGGCGGACCCTCTATCTCGCCTTCCCTGTTTTGAGGGACCTTCTGCTACGTCCCCCCCCTCCAAAGCCTTATTTCCTGCCTCCTCCCTGGCTTCTCAAGTAACTACTCGCACATTAGCAAAAACAAGGCTTTCTGCCTCCTCCCTCTGTGACTCCGCTCTCCGCGATGCTATCGTCCATGCAGCGCATGCCGACTCATGGCTCCCGGCAAATAAGGACAAAATTGAGTGGGTTGACAATCTCCCTTTCTATGGCACCAAGGCCTACGTCCCCCCTGCTGCCCGTGAGCATGTACTTCATCGTCATCACGATTCCAAACCTGCTGGACATTTTGGGTTTTTGAAGACATTGCATGCGATTCGCCGCCTTTTTTGGTGGCCTGGACTAAACTCCTCCGTGCAAACTTACATTAAACAGTGTGCTACTTGCAACGTTTCTAAATCGCCCACATCTAAGCCTCAAGGGCTCCTACAACCTCTGCCTGCTCCTTGTAGCCCCTGGTCGGTTATCGCATGGGATTTTATCGTCTCCCTCCCCTCTTCACATGGCTTTCATGTTATTTGGGTTGTTACTGATCACTTTTCCAAGCAATGTCATTTTGTTCCTCTAAAGAAAGTATCCAATGCTGAACGACTTGCTGACCTATTCGTTCATCATGTATGGAAACTTCATGGACTACCTTCGGTGATCATTTCGGACAGGGATCCAATTTTCACTTCCAAGTTTTGGACCTGCCTCTTGAAAACCCTGGGAATCACTCAGAAACTCAGCAGTGCTTATCACCCCCAAACAGATGGCCAATCTGAGCGTGCTAACAAATCTCTTGAACAATTTCTTAGGTGCTTTGTTTCTGAAAACCAGAACGATTGGGTTTCGCTTCTCCCGTTTGCTGAGTTTGCTGTAAACCATGCTGTTAATGCTTCTACTGGGAAGCCCCCGTTTGAAATAGTTTACGGCTTTCTTCCTTCTCCTTTCCCCCCCCTCACCCTCCCTTCCTCTGCTCCTCCTTCTGTTTCTGCTTGGGTCTCTAAATTTTCGGGCATTTGGCAATCCGTTTCGGATGCTATAGCGTCTGCAAAAGCTTCTCACAAACGCTTTGCCGACCGCAAACGGCAGCCTAACCCCTCTTACAAACCCGGGGATCTGGTCTTTCTTTCCTCTAAGCACATTTCGTCTACTTCTCCTTCTAAAAAACTTTCCCCTCGATTTCTCGGTCCTTTTCCTGTGAAAAGAGCTATTAACGATGTTTCTTTTGAACTGGATCTCCCTTCTTCCCTCAAGGCAATTCATCCTGTCTTTCATTCCAGTTTGCTGAAGAGAGCCCCTTCGCTGGATTCTTCGCCGACTGATGTTCCTCAACGCCCCGATTGACTTTGTTATTACTGCATGGGTTTCTTGTATTTCTGTTGTTCTGTAATATTTTACTTGTTTTGCGTATCTATATGTATATGAATTTTTTTTAAAAAAAAAAAGTGGGGCAGGATGTCAGGAGTCCTCCATGTTTGTTGTTTTAGGATAGCAGTAGCCTGGGGAAATAGTGATAGTAGGCTGTTAACTTTCCCAGGTGCCAACCATTCCTTCCGGCTGGAATTTCAAAGGAACCATTTGGCATGATGACGTTCGTCCTTTTACAACTATCTCAGGAGAAACTTGCTGTTTAAGTGTCAGGCGGGGGAAAGCATTCCATTCTCGAGCTTTAACGTCTGATAGACAGTATCATTCACTATGTTTCAATAAATCTTCTACTAAAGTTTATTGCTACGTTTGAGGGTGAATCTGTTCCTGACACTTTTGCTGGCATTCTTTGTGGTTTGAAGCCAAACTAATTATCAATGAATTGTTCGCATAGCAATTTGTGTGTGTGTGTGCGTGTGTGTGCGTGCTTTTCCCAGGAGGTTGAGAGGAGTGACTCAGAAACATTAAGGTTTAAAGCACATGGCAGAACTTTTTCCCTACACCCCACTCATGTTGTCTTTGATGCTATGTGTCTTCCCCAACTCCCTTAAGTAAGCTGCATCAGCAGTCATAAAATCATAGAATCATAGAAATGTAGAGTTGGAAGAGACCACATTGGCCATCCAGTCCAACCCCCTGCCATTAAGAAACATCCTCAAAACATTCCCAACAGATGGCCATCCAGTTTCTGGCTAACAACCTCCAAAGAAGGAAACTCCACTACATACCGAGGCAGCATATTCCACTGCAGGACAACCCTGACCATCAGGAAGTTCTTCCTGATGTTCAGGTGAAATCTCCTTTCCTGCAGCTTGAATCCATTGCTTCTTGTCCTGGTCTCTGGAGCAGCAAGCCCACTCCCTCCTCTATATGACATCCCTTCAAATATTTAAACATGGCTATCATGTCCCCTCTTAGCCTTCTCTTCTGCAGACTAAACATACCCAACTCTCTATCCTCATATGGCATATCTTCCAGGCCCCTCACCATTTTGATCGCCCTCCTCTGGACTTGCTCCTGCTTGACCATGTCCTTCTTGAATTGGGGTGCCCAGAACTGGACACAGCATTCAAGATGAGGTCTAACCAAAGAAGAGCAGAGTGGTACCAGGAGCTCCCTCAATCTAGACACCGTACTCCTATTGATGCAGCAGAGAGTTGCACTGGCTTTCTTGGCTGCCGCATCACACTGCTGACTCATGTTCAGCTTGTGGTCTATTAATACTCCTAGATCCCTTTCACATATACTGCTATCCAGCCACGTGTCCCCCATCCTATATTTCTGTATTCCATTTTTTCTACCTAAGGGTAGAACCTCTCTCTGTTGAATTTCATTTTGTTAGGCTTGGCCCCGCTCTCCAATCTGTCCAGGTCATTTTGAATTTTGATCATGGCCTCAGGCGTATTAGCAACCCCTCCAAATTTGGTGTCATCTGCAAATATGATGAGCATGCCCTCTCGTTGATGAAGATATTGAACAGCACTGGGCCCAGGACAGAACCCTATGGCACCCCACTAGTCACGTCTCTCCAGGATGAAAAGCAGCCATTGGTGAGCACCCTTTGGGAATGGTCAGTCAACCAGTTGCAGATCTGCCTGACAGTAGCCCTGCCCAGCCCACATTTTACTAGCTTCTTTGCGAGAATGTCATGGAGAACTTTGTCGAAGGCCTTACTGAAATCGAGATATGCTACATCCACAGCATTCTCTTCATCTATTAAGCTAATAATTCTATCATAAAAAGAGATATGATTAGTCTGGCATAAATAATTTTTGAGAAATCCATGTTGACTTCTCGTGATTACCGTGTTGCTTTCTTAGTGATTAGAAACTGACTGTTTAATGATCTTCCCTACGATCTTTCCGGGTACTGATGTCAGGCTGACCGGGTGATAATTATTAGGGTCCTCTTTTTTTCCCTTCTGGAAGATGGGGACAACATTTGCCCTCCTCCCTTCTCCTGTCCTCCAAGATTTCTCAAAGATTATAGCGGAGATCCAAAATGGCTTCTACCAGTTCTTTTAATGTCCTAGGATGCAATTCATCTGGCCCTGGAGACTTGAATTCATCCAGTGTGGCTAGGTATTCCTGTACCAGCTCTCAACCTATTATGTGCCTTATTTCCTCTGCTTCCTCCTCTGCTCCTGAACCGCCAGGCTGAGTGCTTGTATACTTCTGGGGAAAAAACTGAGGCAAAGAAGGTGTTACGTAGTTCTGCCTTTTCTCTTCCCGCTATTAGTAATTTGCCATTTTCTCTGCGCAGCGACCCAATCGTCTCCTTCTTTTTCCTTTTGCTGTGGACATATTTAAAAAAGCCCTTTTTATTGTTTTTAATGTCTCTGGCCAGCCTAAGTTCATTCTGTGATTTAGCTTTTCTGACCTGCTCCCTACATCTCCTGGCTACTTCCTTAAATTCTTCTGCGGTGGTTTCCCCTTCTTCCATAACCTGTACATGTTCTCTTAAGTCTTGGCCACCTTGTTCCTCTGAGTCAGGGAAAGGCACTCTGGGGCCTAGTAGATGTTCAAGGACATCCATCATCTCCCATCTGAAGCTCCCATGGTGAAAATCCACTGGAGTCCTCTGGCTTTCAGACCCTGCCTTAAGAGTCTGAAGAGATACAACAACAAAATAGAATTTCCAATTTAGAAAAATACTAAAAATACTAAAGACCAATCTCTTCTGGCAGGTTCCCATTTCTTTCCCCTCAGTGACAACTCCCTCACTAATGGAGGAGGAAGAAGAGGAAAAGCCCTAGCAGCGGTAGAGTGGGGTCTATAGTTGGATCCCCATTCCTTTCCCCTCAATGACCGCCCACTTGCCTGGGCACCTCATTCAGGGAGAAGCAAGGAGATGTGGTTGCATGGCGATACAGCAGAGATCTCATGACAGAGGTGCCCTCCCCATCCCTGACGATGGTCAGTGTCTGGCTCATTGGGCCTCTGGCTGGGTTCCTTCATTGTGAGGGACCTGCATGTTCCCCACTATTTGGAAGGATTAATTATTAAAATTCTTTCAGTCCCCACTGCCAGTGGTCTTCCTCATCCCGAATTTGACAAGTGAAGGAGGAGGAACAGTAGCAGCAGAAGAAGGAAACGGCTGTAGTTTCCCACTGCCATACTTTACTGCTCAATCGTATGTTCAAGCCACCCTGCCCCCAACCACCCAGGATGTCAGAGGAGGATGTGTGGTGTACTGTGCAGAGTTCAACGTGGGACAGACAATGAGGCTGGAATTAGGCCTCTTCCGGTGGTCAGGTCTTTTGAGGGACCAGCATAATACTCTGCACAAGGGACGTGGCTTTTCCCCCCTGCTCTTCTCTCAGATCCAGGCCTTCAGGAAGCAGCCTGCTCACACCCAGCTCACAGCTATCCAGTACTTCTGCCTCTCCTCATTTCTCCCTCCTACTTGGTGAGGTAGGACAGAATGAGGTCAATGCTGGGGGCTCTGTGATGGGGAGTTCCTTGTCATGGACAGCCACGTGAATAAATGTTGGCTCTCCAAAGGAATAAATTGGCCCCCTTTCCTACCAGGGTGAGTCAGGGAGCAGCAAACTGTTCATTCCTCATGTTCTATTGTAACTGTGATTTAAGCATAAACTTTGATGGTACTGGACATCCCTTTGTGATATCGGGTGATTTGACCTTTCCATGGCACCCTGGCGTATGCATTTGTAGAAATGGTCTCCAGGACACAAGACAGGGCTGCAGCCGTTTTATGACAGGATTTCAGGCAGGCACTTAAAAGCCTTGATTGCTGTTCTGAGGATCTACTTCCTTCACCTCACAAGGTGAAGATTTGCATCCATACCATAAATAAGGTGCCCACCGACTGACATTTGGGCCCCCTGATTGATCTACCATGGATGTTGATCCACTTCTAAGCCTTTTGGTGCATTTCAAAGCTAACTTTGTTCTTAAAGTTTATGACATAAACCTCAGGCACAATTTCTGTTATAAAAACCCCTAATTCTGATAGTTGAGAGAGCCGCATTTTGAATTTCATCCCGCCTTGCTGACATTCTGTATAGCGAGCTCCCAAGGAATCTACTAAGCCTCATTTCCTTCAGCTGTCCAGGACTACTGATCAGGTGTCGTATATTTATTCCTAAAAGTCATTTCCCTCTCCTACTTCTTATTTAGTTAGTGGTGTGTTTGTTTGTCTTATATGTTTTTTTCAATAAAACATTAACTGGTTTATTTTGTAAATTGCATTGCTCATTGACCTGACTCTGTATACATAGGGCAAAAGACCCCCACTATAGTTACCCTACCTCTTGGCTAACCAGCAAGTGAGCTCCAGTTAATTTCCCATCTGTGTTAATATTTGGATATTTGGGTGCCCTTTTCCAGCCCCCCTTAAATACAGGGTAACACTATGATTTGGGGGGTTTAAAAAAAGAGAGATGGATGGCATCATTGGCTAAGCTAGCTAGGAATTTGGGACTTCTTGGCCATCCAACCTTGAAATCAGCTTTGGGTTCCATTTGTTAGAATGATATCTCATTTCTAACAACATTGTACTCTGTACATCTTCATGGAGACATGAAGAAGATCTCTCTCAGCTGACTGGGCTATGGTAACCTAGATTGAGGGAAAAGATCCTCAACTAATATCCCAAATCTGTAGAAGTTATAATCTTCACCTTGGGATATAGATTTGGGCAGTTTTTTTTTCCTTCTTCTTTTACAGCTGTATGTATGTGACTTTTTAAATCTGAATTTTTTTTCCCCCTCTCTACTTCTAAGACAAACTTTGTCAAGTATTTGCAATCTAAAGGGAGATAAACTGGGAGACAAAAGAGTTTTGAAAGAACTGGGTCATCTGCTTTCTCTACTATAAACTCAACTGGATTGGAGAGGGTTTTTCACCATTTTTCCAGCTTCCCACTCACCCTGACCAGAATCCTTCACCATTGGCCATACTACAAAGGAAGTTGTCCAGGTTTTTTCCCAGCCTTTTTCTGGTGAAAAGGGGGGGAATGCATCCCTCCCCCTGAAAGCCTCTAAGTACAGCAATTTACCTTTTAAGTAGATTGTAATGCCTTGCTCTAAGGTTTGACATTTATCTGTTTATAGCTGGGCTAAAAAATTCCCCAAACTTAACACAGTTGTCCTCCTCTGTTCTAGAGGCTCTCTCATAGTGGCTTCTGTTAACTTTAGTGGGAATTGGTTGTGATATCTGCCATCCCATTCATCTCCAGAGTTTTGTGAGGTCCTTGGGGGTGTTTCAATGGTTAGTTCCTCATTCACCTTTAATATGTCTCTCTCCTGAAGCTGGATGGACATTGGAAGAGGATACCATCCAAGATAAAAAAGGAAACTGCCATTCTCAGTAATACAATAACTCTGCTCCCTTGCAAGAACCAAGAATGTCAATCTATACCTGCTGATGCTGAATTGTGTGTTCTGTTTTGCATGAAAGGATTTTGAATCCATCTATGCATAAACACCTCCTGCAAAGGGGGAAAAAGAGCCACAAACCGGAAAGAATTGGTTATATTTCAGATCAGGAATTCAGCATTGCAGAAAAGGGGGAACAAGAAAGGACTTAAAAATATGTCATCCCGTGTTTATGAACATCTGCCTGCAAACTGCATGAAAGCCTGGAAGGACATGCTAATAAAAACTGAGATAGAAAGAGAGAAGGTGATCACCTGTGGTGTCCCTGAGAGTTTTGTTTCAGGTTTGGGATATGTTCATAGAATTCCCCGACTCCTGCAGATCTTATCCTAGAAAAGCAGGTTGCCCTTCAGACTATTGGCACAGCCCTACATTTTGATGACCAGTCGCAAACACCACATGGTTCTCAAATTACACTCTAATCATTGTGTTTTCATCAGTTATTTCAGTGTCTATGGCTGTGTATTTTGAATGCAGAGTAACACAGAAATGAGGAAGCAAAGATGCATGGCTGAAGAAAAAAAGAGAAAGAACGAGACAAAGAAAAAGAAATGATCAGCAATATGATGGTTGAATCATTCCTACCAGCAAGTTATTACCCAGAGTAGTCTTTTGAACTTGAGAGGCAGCATGGTGTAGTGGTTTGGGGGTGTAACTACCACACTGGAGACCAGGGTATGAATCCCCACTTTGCCATGGAAACCCATTGGGTACTTTCATTGTGTTACAAACTCTCAACATTGTTGCAGAGAAGAAACGCACACATGGATGCATTTAGGATTAGTGATTCACCTCTACATGGCAGGACCCCTTCTTGGAGCACATGGTTTTTGTCTGAAAATGCACGTAATTTTTTACGGTTGCATTTCTGATTTTGAACGGGGGTATTGGGATCCCAAAAATAATTTTGGGTACTGCAATTTTGGGACCCATGCACCATATTGTCCCCTGATTTTGGTAAGTTTCAAGTCACTGACTGTTGTGGCCAGCCCGAGACACAACCAAGTTTTGAAACAGAATTAATTCAGGGTAAGAACAAGTGAATTTTAAAAGCAATAAGTTAGTCCTTTTCTTTTTTAAAACCCCGGAAGTAGGAATGTCCTAACGAAGGTTTTGATTTTGGTTTAGCACACAATATAATCATTCTTGTCAGATTCCATGTGCTTATGAGATTCATTAAGAAACATTTCATGAGGCATGCCTCTAGTTTAACACGGGCCCAATTTCTTTGTTTTTCTTGATTTACATGAAGCATTTATACTTCACCATTTAACCAGAAGTCTCCCAGAACAGGTTACAATGGTAAGAAAAAATGAGCAATTTCTGCATCAGGATATCTTGCCAAGAGTGGTTCTACACTGTTGAGAATGCCGAACTGGCAACTTAAAGGAGATGCTGCAACAGAGTGTTACCATCTTTCTTACATGCCCATTTTCAAGACATGGTCAAAGAACTTTCCTGTAGCAGTGTTTCTTTATATTTATCATGTCTATATTCATTTATCTATTCCAAGTATTTATATTTCTTTATATCTAACATAGGAGATCCTTTATTATGAAGGCACCTCGTGCCAAGAAGGGCCACATCCATCTTGGTAGAATTATTGCCTGAGCTGAGGTGTTGAGGCCACAGAAGGCAGACTAACTAATGTCTTTGTCCCAGCAGAGAGAGGCCCAAGTTATCCTGCCTGCCCTATGGTCTAAAAAGCTGCGTTAACGGTAAAGTCTGGATCGGGCCGGGTTTGGGATTCAGAATCAGCATGAACAGACAGATGCAGTGACCTCTCCCAGAAAGGAAAGGCAAGCACAGTTCCCTTGTGCCAAGGCCTAGCTGAGGAAAGGCCATCCCATCCATCCCAATGATCACTGCTATGGCCCCCGAGGGGGAAAAAGTGCCCGGAAGTACTTTGGAAATTTGTTTGCTTCCTAAGTGACCCAAACAAAGGCCATCTCTGCCCTACACTGTTCTAGTGCCATTATTCTATTTTCCCCCTCTGTGGGATTCTGGGGTCTGTAGTTTCCCAGGGCCCAAAAAGCTCTTTTGGCTGAGAATTCTTCAGGCCCCTCCCTAAACTACCAACCTAAGCATTGCAAAGGACATTGGAAATAGTTTAAGAGCAGTGTAACAGTGTAGTGTGGAAGTGGTCAACGTCCTTGAAGAGTTAGCCATTCAGAGTTCCCAGACGATTTCATCTCAGGCCTTTTCCACATGGGGGGATTAATTCGTTTCCTGACAGATTATTTTGTTACCGCCTCAGAGCGGACATTTTTTACCTCGGTCCACATGCGTGCAGCCTCTCTCGACTCAAATCGCACCGCTAGGACACACGTTACCCGTCCACGTCCGCCCGCTCCCCTCGGCCCGCCCTCCATGGCCGTGAGTGGCGTGTGTTTTTCTTTTCTTTTTTATGTTCATCAGGGGGCAGGTCACGTGTGCATGGCCCCGCCCCGCCCCGCAAATCCCCCCGCCAAAAAAATTTGCCAAAAACAAAGCGCGCCCATTGGTCGCAACCACAATTCGCGCCAAATTTGATTTTCGCGCCACCGCTTGAGGGACAGATAGCATTTGCTTTGCAGTTTGGGACTCCTGCAGCTCACTGCGAGAGATGGAGCGAGGGTTGAAACTTTTGCTCGCCCAAATTGCTAGCGCCTTTCTCGCCTTGAACTCGATTCTTGGTGTGGTGGTGGCCGAACTAAATCGCCAATGGGCGGCAGAGCGCTCGAGGAGGCGCCCCGATTCCCCCTTCCCCGCGCAACACCTCGGGGGTTTTGGGTTTCTACGCGACGATTCTTGGGCGGCCGCGGAGGCGCCTTCAATGCCTTCCACGCCAGAGAAGATGGTGGGGGCCGGACGGAACCCAAGAACCTGGTGGGGGGAGGTCATGGGGAAATGGGATGAGGACCAGTGGCTCTCCTTGGGAGTCCTCCATGTTTTTTTGTTTTAGGATAGCAGTAGACTGAGGAAATAGTGATAGTAGGCTGTTAGCTTTCCCAGGCGCCAACCATTCCTTCTGGCTGGAATTTCAAAGGAACCATTTTGGGATGATGACGTTCGTTCTTTTACAACTTTTTAGGAGAAACTGTCTGTTAAAGTGTAAGGTGGGGGGAAAACACCCTTCTGAGCTTTAACGTTGGGGAAAACAGCATCCCTTACTATGTTACAATAAATCTTCTATTAAGTTTGTTTTATCCGTTAAGAGTGAATCTGTTCCTGACAGAAAGCTCGAAAATCCTTTCAAAAAATGCACCAATTGATGGACCAGTCGATTACTGAAGAAGAGCAAGGATCTGCAGAATCTGATGGAGCTACAGAAACTGAAGTGCCCCTTTGGGTCCCCAAAACAAAATTGCGCCTGACCGAGGCTATGGAAACCCCCACAAGCGGCCAAACCTGGGTCTGGGGAAAAAGCCACATACGTCGTTGAGACAACGCAGAAGGGCTGCTAGATGGGATACTAGGGAAAAGACCTATCCCTTTTGGAGGAGATAAAGCAAATGGAAACCGAACTGGAAAGAAAAGATGAGGAGATACTCGAACTCAAGACCATGCTACGCGAGATGCGCATCCGTCCCTCGCAGACAGGGAGATCACCAAAGGGGGGAGAACCCGAGCGGCTGTCTCGGCGGCAGGCACCCCTGGTCCGCCCCAGCAACCAACAGGGCACACGCCAGCGCCACTGTTACTCAGAAATATGGGGGCCTGAAAACGACCCTTTAACGGGAAGGGGGAGAAATCTTCCTTTTTTTTTACTATGGCAAACAATTTAATTGATCACGGCCATCTATTTCGGGATGATGCGGCCCGAATTCGATACCTAAGCCAGAGGATGAAAGGACTGGCAGGCCCAACTGGGTAGCGAACCTATATGACTCCCGCGCCCCCCAAACTGAAAATCTGCAGCTCTTCATGAACCATCTGCGGGAACCTTTTAAGACCCCCATTTATTGGAAAACACCAAATATCAACTGAAACGAATGAAACAAGGCAGGAACGATGTGGGGGGGTTTCCCTAATTTTGAAACCTGGCCACCAAAGTCCCGTGGAGTGATGAAATTCTAATTGAGTTATACAAAGATGGACTAAATCCTGATATTCTACACGGGTGCTTAATGCAGGCCAATCCACAGACCCTGCTAGGTTGGGTCAGACTAGCTACTGAAATGGAAGGCATAACCCAGACTGTTCAGCTGAACCGACAAAGACAAGACGTGCCCAAAAAGACAAAACCCCGCGGTCCCACCGTCCTCAATGCTGAGGAACGGAACAAACGTCTCCGTTTGGGCATGTGCTTTAACTTGGGGAAAAACCCGGGGCCCCCTCGCCAACACCTCCCCCGGAAACCAAGCTCCGACTGGGACTAAGGGAGCACGAGCAGACCCAAAGGATATAGAATTCACACATCAGACAGCGGCCGCCAAACAACCACTTAGACGCACTTTGGGCCCTCCCGCGGCGACAGGAGAAATCCGATCCCGATGATGAAACCACCTCTTCGTCCTCATCTGACATAGATGGAGATTTTTAAAACCCGACTGCGATGACTGGCAAGCGGCGGGAACATCTTTAAATACTTTCCCAAAAAACCCCATTTCTCCCCCCACGGTTGCGATTAGTGGCAGCGATGGGACTTTGCATGTACATAGGGCATTAATAAAACTCTGGCTGCTCCAGAAGTTTGTTACACCCCAAATTGGCCAAACAATTGAAAACTCTTTATGAGCCCCCTTTGGGAAAGCCCCCTCAAATTAACGCAAATGGATGGGACCTCAATGACTGGGGGAGTAATTAGTAAAATCACTAAGCCCATCTCATTTCAAATGGACAAAAACAATTACAGCATGCGATTTTAGTTCCCAAGGCGATGCAGTTCAAATTGGTCTTGGGAATCGATAAATGATGAATATAACCCCCCGATAAACTGGACTGCTGGCACTATGTCCTCTTCAGATGAAAACTTTTTTATTCCCCATGAAGAATTGCAACAAATTCCTTTACACTACCGAAAACCTTTCCCAAAAAGGGTTTCCACGAAAGGGAGGCTGACCAAAATTTCCTCCCCACACGGACTTTGACTGTAAACTGGAATTAGTTGACGGGGCCACCCTGCCTAAACCGAAAATTTATCCCCTGAGCCAAAAAGAACTCCTTGC